>CAUEHJ010000028.1:70000-75000 GCA_958510785.1 Exephanes ischioxanthus
TTTGGCGGGCCGAGGGTTGCTGGGAAGCCCTGCTGGGGTGTCGGATCTGACACATGGTGCCGACAAATGTCAAGTGGATTGAATCCAAACGGAGTTTTTCCGACCTCGGATGCATCCTGTCATAGTCAGGATGCAAATGACGAATCGACATACGCCGACACTCATGTGCGGGGATCCCCCCTCACCCTTGGCCTTAAGAATGGCGGGTTCGGCTCGTGCCGCACTCATCAGAAATTGGACTTGCCCTGCGCACCGACGGGCGCGCGGGGCTTGGTGCATGGAACGTCTTTACATGCACCAAATCCCACCTATCCAACCTACTTCCTTCCACCCTCGGCGGTCTTCAGCGTCGGCTTCTCCCATCCCTTCGGGTGTGGGAAAAGGCGACGTCAATGACCGCGAAACCCCAACCGGGCCCTGCGCTATCGATGTCCTTGGGCATCGATGGTGACGGAACCGGGGGGTCTACTAATCTCTTTTTCTTCCACAGGTATACTAATCTCTTTTTCTTCCACAGGTTCCCCCATCCACCCTTAGCGGTCTCCACCGTCGACTTCTCTTATCCCTTCGGGGATGGGAAAAGGCGACGTCAATGACCGCGAAACCCCAACCGGGCCCTGCGCTATCGATGTCCTTGGGCATCGATGGTGACGGAACCGGGGGGTCTACTAATCTCTTTTTCTTCCACAGGTTCCCCCATCCACCCTTAGCGGTCTCCAGCGTCGACTTCTCTTATCCCCTCGGGGATGGGAGAAGGCGACGTCAATGACCGCGAAACCCCAACCGGGCCCTGCGCTGTCGATGTCCTTGGGCATCGATGGTGACGGAACCGGGGGGTCTACTAATCTCTTTATTTTCAGGTACTAACCCCTTTCTCTTTCAGGTTTAGGTTCAATTCGTCTCGTCCCGTCCGATTCGTTGCGTTTCTGGTTCGCGTCGTTTCGGTTCGTCTCGTCTCGTTTTGTTCCGCCTCTGCCCCTTTATCCTCTCGACGTTGTTCGTATCGTTCGCGGTTAAATTCGTTTAGACTCGACCCGTTCGCTTCGAATAGCTCCCCCTTATTCTCTTCTTCACTCTCTCCCTTCTTGTATTTCTTGTTTTCTCTTCTTTTCTTTTCTTTTCGTTTCTTCACTTTTCATGCTCCTTCTTCCCTTGCTATCCTATCCTTTTGTTTCCTGAAACAAGAATATGTTCTTGTTTCGTGTGTGTCTTGTGTGTGTGTGAATGTGTGTGTGTGGGTATGCCTGTGTTCGTGTGTGTGTGTTAGTGTGTGTGTGAGTGCTTTTCTCTTTCTTTTCTTCCCTCTCTACTTCTCTCGCCTCTCTTCTTCCGTTCCGTGTCTTCCCATTCTACTGTCTCTATCTCCTGGTAGGACTCTATTATTATTATTACTTCCTACCCTATTATTCAGGTTTAGGTTCAATTCGTCTCGTCCCGCCCGATTCGTTGCGTTTCTGGTTCGCGTCGTCTCGGTTCGTCTCGTCTCGTTTTGTTCCGCTTCTGTCCTCTTTATCCTCTCGACGCCGTTCGTATCGTTCGCGGTTAAATTCGTCTAGACTCGACCCGTTCGCTTCGAATAGCTCCCCCTTATCCTCTTCTTCACTCTCTCCCTTCTTGTATCTCTTGTTTTCTCTTCTCTTCTCTTCTTTTCTTTTCGTTTCTTCACTTTCATGCTCCTTCTTCCCTTGCTATCCTATCCTTCTGTTTCCTGAAACAAGAATATGTTCTTGTTTCGTGTGTGTTTTGTGTGTGTGTGAATGTGTGTGTGTAGGTATGTCTGTGTTCGTGTGTGTGTGTTAGTGTGTGTGTGAGTGCTTTTCTTTTCTTCCCCTCTCTACTTTCCTTTCTCTTCTTCTCTCTTCTCTCTTCTTCCTTTCCCTGTCTTCCCATTCTCCTGTCTTTATCTCTTGGTAGGACTCTATTATTATTATTTTATTATTATTTGATTTATTTTATCTACCGTACTATTGCTGCTGTGTGCCTATAATACTATTAATAAGACTAACCATACGCTACATTTTAATATAAATCTAACTCTAACATTAATATCGTATATACTAACACGACTAACCGACACTAACAAAATAAATAACCCTAGTTTATACGCTTTACTGCTCCTAATACGCTTTTACTCCCTACAGACGGGCCAACTGACGCGACTCAGTGCCCCCCCTAGACTAAGCTCGACCGACGTGGCTAGGGTCTCATGGCAGAAGGGGGTAATTAGTTCTGTCTCAAGCGTGGCGGTTAGGACGGTTGGAGGCCTCCGACACCGTATTTAATTCTCCCGGGTGGGGTAAGGCGGCTCTGCACCACCGTGTGACTTATTTTTCCGACCGGACTCGTGGGAACAAAAATGGAATTTTCAAAAAACCTGTATGAATGTGACCGTGTGAATGGGCGTAGGAGTGTCCGCCTGGCCGAGCAAAGGCAACCAGGCGTGGCACAAGTGGGAGTTGCTGACACCGTCGCGAGGCCGCACACCCGTGTGGCTGCGAGGGGGTTGACGGCTTCTCAGCCTGCACCTGTTCGACAGGGTCCACCTCCTTGCGGTCCCACGGGTGTCGCTGACCAAAGACGCTTCGGCAGTCAGCGTAGTGTTCTCGGCCTTCGTGCCGTCAGTGTGGAGTTGGTAAGATGCGATAGGCTCCTGGTCCAGACCGCTGGAACAGGAAACGTAGTAGCGAGACCCCCCCCAACTAGACCCGCGAATCTCGAGCCCCGCGTGGCCCAAATTGTCCTCGACAGGTGCGATAGACGCGTAATAGCCCAGAATAGACTCGCGATCGCGAACATCCCCCGCGACAACCCCTGCGACAACCCCCGCGACAACCCCTGCGACAACCCCCGCGACGACCCCCGCGACAACCCCCTCGATAACCCCCGCGACAACCCCCGCGACAACCCCCGCGACAACCCCCGCAACAACCCCCGCGACAACCCCCGCGACAACCCCCGCGACAACCCCCGCGACGATCCCCCTAATGTTAACCTCAACCCGATGCGTACCATGGGAATTAGGATAGTCCAATTAAATGCGAGGCGTTCCGAAGTAGTTACCGGCGAGGTGCGCGAACTCATCCGCCAAAAGCGTCTCGACATCCTGCTGTTGCAGGAACCTTACGTCAAAAAGACAGACGCGGCACACACCTTTTTCGGATTAGGTACTGCAGCACAGGTCGCTGCAGTAAGGAGTGAAAGAGCCTGGGCATCCGTGGTGGTATGCAATCCGGCCTTCCAAATGCTCTTCGTCTCGCAGCTCAGCACGACACATTGTGTCTGTGCGGAGGTGCAGGCACCCGGCTTCTCGTTCTATGTCGTCTCGCACTATTTTCAATATCGGGACGACATCGAGTTGCACCTCAGACACCTCGATACGGTGCTTCGTTCTCTGAGGGGGAAGAGAATAATAGTGGCGTTAGACGCAAATGCGAAATCGGCCCTGTGGGGGCCACAGGAGACCGATGAGAGAGGTACTAGGCTGGAGGAGCTCATTCGAGTCTTTGGCTTAGATATCTTGAACGACGCTGGTCAACCGGCGACTTTCTGGACGACAAGGGGAGAGTCGTACATCGACGTCACCTTGTCGTCGCCTTCCATGTCCCGATTCATCAGAGACTGGAGGGTTCGACCGGAGTGGACGACCAGCGATCACCGAGCGATCGACATCAGGTTGCAAGTGCCGAAGGCCGCAGCGGGAGATCGGGTAGTCGGTCCCAGTCGGTTCGACGTTCGTCGTGCAGACTGGGAGCGATTCGCCGAGATCCTAACGGCTCTGTCGAGAGATAGGCTGGAGGGGCTTGCGATTGAGTCGGCAGACGACGTAGAGACCATGGCTACGACTCTCACGAGTGTCCTGACGGACGCCTGTGTGGAGTCTATGCCCCGAAAGAAGCGCTTTAGAAAGTCCAACCCATGGTGGACACGAGAATTGACCAACAAGAGGAGGTTGGTCTTCAGGCAGATGCGAGCGTATCAGAGGGAGAGAACGCAGCCTCTGCGCCTCGAGAAATTGCAAGTGTACCGCACGTCTTTGCGAGAATACAGCAACGAGGTGAAGAAGGCAAAACGTGACAGCTGGAAGGCTTTTGTCACGTCGTACGGGAACGAGGAGCCCTGGGGCTTCGTATACAAGCACCAGGCAGATAAACTCCGAGTTCAGAAAGTGCTGAGCACTATCCGGCGTGGCGAAGAGACTACGATGGACATGAGAGAAACCGCCAGAGGCCTTCTCGATACGCACGTCCCCGATGACCGGGAGGAGGAAGATAGCCCGTGGCATAGAGCGGTGCGCCAAAGAGTGCAAGAACCGATTGACACGGAGGACGCCCGAGTATTCACTGAAGGTCAGATGAAGAAGGCGTGCCGTACTTTCAAGAACGGCAAGGCTCCCGGACACGACCTCATCGAGGTCGAAGTCCTCAAAGGAGCCTGTAGAATTATACCCGGTCAGCTGCTTAGATTATACAACGCGTGTCTTACTTGGGGAACTTTTCCCGCTGCCTGGAAGGAGGGCTCCCTCAGAGTTCTCCTAAAGGGCGAAGACAAAGACGAGAAGGACCCTAAGTCCTATCGCCCGATTTGTTTGCTATCCGTCGTAGGGAAACTTCTAGAAAAACTTATTAAGATTAAGATGAGTGTCGTGATAGAGGAAGGTGTTTCGCAGCGGCAGTTTGGCTTCATGCCGAATCGATCTACGGAGGACGCGATCATCGAACTTCGCGCCATGGTCGACGAATCAGCATCGCAGTACACGGTCGCGCTGCTCTTCGACATCGCCGGTGCTTTCGACAACGTCTGGTGGCCAATGGTCTTCAGGGAGCTGCGCACCAGGGAATGTCCAGCGAACATCTACAAGATCCTCCAGAGCTATTTTCAAGATCGGCGAGTAACGCTCTCGTGGGGGGAAGAAAGTGTCTCCAAGCGTGCCACGAAAGGCTGCCCACAGGGGTCAGTCCTGGGTCCGGCATGCTGGAACATTATGTTTGACTCGCTTCTTC
>CAUEHJ010000028.1:82500-85000 GCA_958510785.1 Exephanes ischioxanthus
GACACGCGACGTCTTGTAATAAATTTCAAATTGTACGAAAAAAATGTCCGAAATATTGGAAGTCACGTTTACATACTTGTTTAACTATTTTACAATCATTTGTATAATCATATTCCATGGATTGTAAGTTTTTGAGAACCGATCGGTCCATACTCCGTACAGTCGCAGTGTAGCGTAACACCATTCACCCGGAGTGGATAGTCTCGATGGGTCGATGCGCGACTTCCAAGAGAAGAAAATTGTTACTGAGTGGTCGACACGCGACGTCTGAGGAAAAAAAATTCTAAAAAAAGAAAAAAAATTGTCACAAATTATAAATGATGTTCGCGCACTTGGTTCATTATTTTACAAGTATTTTCATAATAATATTAATTGAATTGTAAGTGTGGAGCAACCGATCGGTCCATACTCCTACCACAGTGCGAGAGCATTCACTCGCAACGAAGAGCCTCGATCGTTCGACACCCGAGAGTTCTATGAGAACAAAGCCTCGGGCATCGTCCGATCGGTCGACACGCGAAGGCTTGGGATAAATGCCGAGTTCTACGAAAAAAAAAATCCTAAATATTGGAAATGACGTTGTGACAATACTTGTTCAACCATTTTACAAATATTTGTATAATCATATTTCGTGGATTGTAAGCTTTTGAGACCCGATCGGTCCATACGCCATCCACTCGTAGTGTAGCGTAACAGCAACATTCACTCGCAGCGAACAGTCTCGATGGGTCGAGGC
Source organism: Exephanes ischioxanthus (assembly GCA_958510785.1). Taxonomy (NCBI): domain Eukaryota; kingdom Metazoa; phylum Arthropoda; class Insecta; order Hymenoptera; family Ichneumonidae; genus Exephanes; species Exephanes ischioxanthus. Next base: position 83,237 of record CAUEHJ010000028.1, read on the forward strand.
GCGACTTCCGAGAGAAGAAAATTGTTACTCAGTGGTCGACACGCGAGGACTGAGGAAAAAAAATTATAAAAAAAATAAAAAAAATTGTTACTAATTATAAATGATGTTCACGCACTTGGTTCATTATTTTACAAATATTTTTATAATAATATTAATGGAATTGTAAGTGTCGAGCAGCCGATCGGTCCATACTCCATGCACAGTGCCAGAGCATTCACTAGCAGCGAAGAGCTTCGATCGGTCGACACCCGAGAGTTCTATGAGAACAACGACTGGGGACATCGTCCGATCGGTCGACACGCGACGGCTTGCGACAAATTCCAAGTTCTACGGAAAAAAATCTGAAATATTCGAAGCGACGTTGAGACTTATACTTGTTCAACCATTTTACAAATACTTGTATAATCATATTCAATGGATTGTAATTTTTTGAGAACCGATCGGTCCATACTCCATCGATCCGTAGTGCAGCGTAACAGCAACATTCACTCGCAGCGAACAGTCTCGATGGGTCGACGCGCGACTTCCGAGAGAAAAAAATTCTGGCCATCGCTCGATCGGTCGACATGCGACGACTGACGAAAGAAAAATTCAAAAAAAAAAGAAAAACAAAATTCAACGATTATAAATGATGTTCACATACTTGGATCATTGTTCGACAAATATTTTAATAATCCTATTAATTGAATTGTAAGTTTTAAGCAACCGATCGGTCCATATCCCATCCACTCGAAGAGCATTCACTCGCAGGGGAGAGCCCCGATCGGTCGACACCCGAGAGTTCTATGAGAACGAAGACTCTGCCATCGTCCGATCGGTCCACACGCGAAAAACTCGAGTGTCGTAAAATAAGTAAATAAAATAATATACGATAAATTTTGTTTACGTATGATTCTAATAATTAAATAAACATTATTTAACTGGTTTAATAATTAAATTGTAATATTTTAGATAACCGATCGGTCCATACTCGCCACAAAGAAAACTTGTATCGTCCGTAATATCGATAAAAATAATTTATTTTGCAAAATTAATATTTACTTTAATCGAAAATAATGTTTAGAGTGATTGTTATTGACAATTGTTGCTCGGTTTCATTGATTTTACATGCTTCGAAGAGTGCTCGGACGTCGCGCGGAGTGCCAGCGAAAGAATGCCGCCCGGCCCGTTCAACGCTGTTTCGTCCCGTTCGAACGCCGTGGCTAAGGCCGGCCGTCGTGCCTCCGTAGGCGCCCCAGCTCGTTACTATAAGGGAGGCGAAGCATCGGTGCTACCGAGCGACGCGAGACTCTCGTTCGATGGACTGGTGGAGTACAGTTGGTGTATAATACAATATTACGCAGCATTACCACGGGTCGGTGTCTTTGACCGAATGGCTCTTATGTGGTACACGCCCTAGGCGCTTTTACATTATTATTGTATACAACAATATGTATAATACTGAGCATCGACTCACCCAATTCCGGGCGAGAATACAAGTATGAAAAAAAATCATACGAAACGAATCACGAAAGTGTCGAAACGACACAGCTTGTTCGCTGAGAAAAAATATTCTAGCGTCAAGAGTAGCAAACGAGAATGTTTGACTAATATACGCGGATTCGCACAAAATTTGTGTGTTTTCAAAGAGCCAAAAAAGAGGTGTCGATGGTGCAATCCGTATAGCCGAGTTTCGAAGTCTCCAACGAGAGAGGAGATCTTCTTAGCTGAGCAAAAATAATAAATAAAATGAATAAAATGAATATGGGAAAAAAAGTGTGTGTC
>CAUEHJ010000028.1:122500-130000 GCA_958510785.1 Exephanes ischioxanthus
TGCTCGCGCAAGCGGGTGGTTTTTTTTTTCGTTCTTCGCAGATCCGAGCTCGGTCCCGTGCCTTGGCCTCCCGCGGATCTTCCTTGCTGCGAGGCTTCCTTGGCGGTTCGCGCCGTCTTGGTCGTTCTCTTCGGCCGCCATTCAACGCTCAGCTCAGAACTGGCACGGACTAGGGGAATCCGACTGTCTAATTAAAACAAAGCATTGCGATGGCCCTCGCGGGTGTTGACGCAATGTGATTTCTGCCCAGTGCTCTGAATGTCAACGTGAAGAAATTCAAGCAAGCGCGGGTAAACGGGTCGCCCCGCCACGACCTCCTGGCTAGGTCGTGGTTTCGTCACCCAGACGGGTAATGATCTGCCCGGCAGTGCGTTTCGCTGGATCCATTCATCGCTGATGCATTGGACCTTAATGGGTAACGGTGTGAGGGCGCCTAAATCCCGCCGTTTTTTGGATCACGAGTAACCGATTATACAGGGAGCTCGCCAAAAGATACGGTCTCATCCGACTCGAGTGGAAGTCGCAATAAAGAGCGTGGTGCATGTAGGAAGAGCCGCCTGAAGCGGCGACCGGCTAGCCGGCTGAGACATTTCTCGGTGTCCGTCATCTTGAGGTTTGCTCTTGGTGTAAGGGTGTTAATACCCCGGTGTCAGGATTAACAGTCGGTCAGGAGGGCGCCTATGTGCGGGCTGAAGCCCGGTACGTTCCAAGCAGGGGTGCGTGCCTGGGGGGGGCTAACCGCCCCCCCCAGACCCCCCCGGTGCGGTCGTAACTATGACTCTCTTAAGGTAGCCAAATGCCTCGTCATCTAATTAGTGACGCGCATGAATGGATTAACGAGATTCCCTCTGTCCCTATCTACTGGCGATCGAGACTGCGGGTAATGGGGGTCACCCCATCCGGGGGTCGTGCTGGAGTAGCCGTATCGAAAGTACGTTAACCCGGGTGGTCCCACACGCTCGCATTCTCCCAAATGGGCATCAGCAGGCGTCTCATAGCTGGTTGATGTCAAGTCTTGTAGCCTCCCTTCCAGAAGGTGTTCTTCGGACGCCGGGTGATCGCTGTTTCCACAGATTGGCTCAAGGCGGTCCGATCGCTCTTGGGGGTTGTTCGGGTTGTTCTCGTCCTTTGGCGGGCCGAGGGTTGCTGGGAAGCCCTGCTGGGGTGTCGGATCTGACACATGGTGCCGACAAATGTCAAGTGGATTGAATCCAAACGGAGTTTTTCCGACCTCGGATGCATCCTGTCATAGTCAGGATGCAAATGACGAATCGACATACGCCGACACTCATGTGCGGGGATCCCCCCCTCACCCTTGGCCTTAAGAATGGCGGGTTCGGCTCGTGCCGCACTCATCAGAAATTGGACTTGCCCTGCGCACCGACGGGCGCGCGGGGCTTGGTGCATGGAACGTCTTTACATGCACCAAATCCCACCTATCCAACCTACTTCCTTCCACCCTCGGCGGTCTTCAGCGTCGGCTTCTCCCATCCCTTCGGGTGTGGGAAAAGGCGACGTCAATGACCGCGAAACCCCAACCGGGCCCTGCGCTATCGATGTCCTTGGGCATCGATGGTGACGGAACCGGGGGGTCTACTAATCTCTTTTTCTTCCACAGGTATACTAATCTCTCTTTCTTCCACAGGTTCCCCCATCCACCCTTAGCGGTCTCCACCGTCGACTTCTCTTATCCCCTCGGGGATGGGAAAAGGCGACGTCAAAGACCGCGAAACCCCAACCGGGCCCTGCGCTATCGATGTCCTTGGGCATCGATGGTGACGGAACCGGGGGGTCTACTAATCTCTTTTTCTTCCACAGGTTCCCCCATCCACCCTTAGCGGTCTCCAGCGTCGACTTCTCTTATCCCCTCGGGGATGGGAGAAGGCGACGTCAATGACCGCGAAACCCCAACCGGGCCCTGCGCTGTCGATGTCCTTGGGCATCGATGGTGACGGAACCGGGGGGTCTACTAATCTCCTTATTTTCAGGTACTAACCCCTTTCTCTTTCAGGTTTAGGTTCAATTCGTCTCGTCCCGTCCGATTCGTTGCGTTTCTGGTTCGCGTCGTTTCGGTTCGTCTCGTCTCGTTTTGTTCCGCCTCTGTCCCTTTATCCTCTCGACGTTGCTCGTATCGTTCGCGGTTAAATTCGTTTAGACTCGACCCGTTCGCTTCGAATAGCTCCCCCTTATTCTCTTCTTCACTCTCTCCCTTCTTGTATTTCTTGTTTTCTCTTCTTTTCTTTTCTTTTCGTTTCTTCACTTTTCATGCTCTTTCTTCCCTTGCTATCCTATCCTTTTGTTTCCTGAAACAAGAATATGTTCTTGTTTCGTGTGTGTTTTGTGTGTGTGTGAATGTGTGTGTGTGGGTATGCCTGTGTTCGTGTGTGTGTGTTAGTGTGTGTGTGAGTGCTTTTCTCTTTCTTTTCTTCCCTCTCTACTTCTCTCTCCTCTCTTCTTCCGTTCCGTGTCTTCCCATTCTACTGTATCTATCTCCTGGTAGGACTCTATTATTATTATTACTTCCTACCCTATTATTCAGGTTTAGGTTCAATTCGTCTCGTCCCGCCCGATTCGTTGCGTTTCTGGTTCGCGTCGTCTCGGTTCGTCTCGTCTCGTTTTGTTCCGCTTCCGTCCTCTTTATCCTCTCGACGCCGTTCGTATCGTTCGCGGTTAAATTCGTCTAGACTCGACCCGTTCGCTTCGAATAGCTCCCCTTATCCTCTTCTTCACTCACTCCCTCCCTGTATTTCTTGTTTCCTCTTCTCTTCTTTTCTTTTCGCTTGCTATCCTATCCTCCTGTTGTCTGAAACAAGAATATGTTCTTGTTTCGTGTGTGTTTGTGTGTGTGTGAATGTGTGTGTGTGGGTATGCCTGTGTTCGTGTGTGTGTGTGTGTTACTGTGTGTGTGCGAGTGCTGTTCTTTTCTTCCCCTCTCTACTTTCCTTTCTCTTCTCCTCTCTTCTCTCTTCTTCCTTTCCCCGTCTTCCCATTTTCCTGTCTTTAACTCCTGGTAGGACCCTATTATTATTATTATTATTATTATTCTCTTATGTTATTTTACTTTTATTTTACTTTACCATTGCTGTGTGTGCTATAATATTATTAATAACACTAACCATACGCTACATTCTAATATAAATCTAATACTAATATCGTATATACTAACACGACTAACCAACACTAACAAAACAAAATAACCCTAGTGTATACGCTTTACTGCTCCTAATACGCTTTTACTCCCTACAGACGGGCCAACTGACGCGACTCAGTGCCCCCCCTAGACTAAGCTCGACCGACGTGGCTAGGGTCTCATGGCAGAAGGGGGTAATTTGTTCTGTCTCAAGCGTGGCGGTTAGGACGGTCGGAGGCCTCCGACACCGTACTCAATTCTCCCGGGTGGGGTAAGGCGGCTCTGCACCACCGTGTGACTTATTTTTCCGACCTTACTCGTGGGAACAAAAAATGGAATTTTCAAAAAATCTGTATGAATGTGACCGTGTGAATGGGCGTAGGAGTGTCCGCCTGGCCGAGCAAAGGCAACCAGGCGTGGCACAAGTGGGAGTTGCTGACACCGTCGCGAGGCCGCACACCCGTGTGGCTGCGAGGGGGTTGACGGCTTCTCAGCCTGCATCTGTTCGACAGGGTCCACCTCCTTGCGGTCCCACGGGTGTCGCTGACCAAAGACGCTTCGGCAGTCAGCGTAGTGTTCTCGGCCTTCGTGCCGTCAGTGTGGAGTTGGTAAGATGCGATAGGCTCCTGGTCCAGACCGCTGGAACAGGAAACGTAGTAGCGAGACCCCCCCCAACTAGACCCGCGAATCTCGAGCCCCGCGTGGCCCAAATTGTCCTCGACAGGTGCGATAGACGCGTAATAGCCCAGAATAGACTCGCGATCGCGAACATCCCCCGCGACAACCCCCGCGACAACCCCTGCGACAACCCCCGCGACAACCCCTGCGACAACCCCCGCGACGACCCCCGCGACAACCCCCTCGATAACCCCCGCGACAACCCCCGCGACAACCCCGGCGACAACCCCCGCAACAACCCCCGCGACAACCCCCGCGACGATCCCCCTAATGTTAACCTCAACCCGATGCGTACCATGGGAATTAGGATAGTCCAATTAAATGCGAGGCGTTCCGAAGTAGTTACCGGCGAGGTGCGCGAACTCATCCGCCAAAAGCGTCTCGACATCCTGCTGTTGCAGGAACCTTACGTCAAAAAGACGGACGCGGCACACACCTTTTTCGGATTAGGTACTGCAGCACAGGTCGCTGCAGTAAGGAGTGAAAGAGCCTGGGCATCCGTGGTGGTATGCAATCCGGCCTTCCAAATGCTCTTCGTCTCGCAGCTCAGCACGACACATTGTGTCTGTGCGGAGGTGCAGGCACCCGGCTTCTCGTTCTATGTCGTCTCGCACTATTTTCAATATCGGGACGACATCGAGTTGCACCTCAGACACCTCGATACGGTGCTTCGTTCTCTGAGGGGGAAGAGAATAATAGTGGCGTTAGACGCAAATGCGAAATCGGCCCTGTGGGGGCCACAGGAGACCGATGAGAGAGGTACTAGGCTGGAGGAGCTCATTCGAGTCTTTGGCTTAGATATCTTGAACGACGCTGGTCAACCGGCGACTTTCTGGACGACAAGGGGAGAGTCGTACATCGACGTCACCTTGTCGTCGCCTTCCATGTCCCGATTCATCAGAGACTGGAGGGTTCGACCGGAGTGGACGACTAGCGATCACCGAGCGATCGACATCAGGTTGCAAGTGCCGAAGGCCGCAGCGGGAGATCGGGTAGTCGGTCCCAGTCGGTTCGACGTTCGTCGTGCAGACTGGGAGCGATTCGCCGAGATCCTAACGGCTCTGTCGAGAGATAGGCTGGAGGGGCTTGCGATTGAGTCGGCAGACGACGTAGAGACCATGGCTACGACTCTCACGAGTGTCCTGACGGACGCCTGTGTGGAGTCTATGCCCCGTAAGAAGCGCTTTAGGAAGTCCAACCCATGGTGGACACGAGAATTGACCAACAAAAGGAGGTTGGTCTTCAGGCAGATGCGAGCGTATCAGAGGGAGAGAACGCAGCCTCTGCGCCTCGAGAAATTGCAGGTGTACCGCACGTCTTTGCGAGAATACAGCAACGAGGTAAAGAAGGCAAAACGTGACAGCTGGAAGGCTTTTGTCACGTCGTACGGGAACGAGGAGCCCTGGGGCTTCGTATACAAGCACCAGGCAGATAAACTCCGAGTTCAGAAAGTGCTGAGCACTATCCGGCGTGGCGAAGAGACTACGATGGACATGAGAGAAACCGCCAGAGGCCTTCTCGATACGCACGTCCCCGATGACCGGGAGGAGGAAGATAGCCCGTGGCATAGAGCGGTGCGCCAAAGAGTGCAAGAACCGATTGACACGGAGGACGCCCGAGTATTCACTGAAGGTCAGATGAAGAAGGCGTGCCGTACTTTCAAGAACGGCAAGGCTCCCGGACACGACCTCATCGAGGTCGAAGTCCTCAAAGGAGCCTGTAGAATTATACCCGGTCAGCTGCTTAGATTATACAACGCGTGTCTTACTTGGGGAACTTTTCCCGCTGCCTGGAAGGAGGGCTCCCTCAGAGTTCTCCTAAAGGGCGAAGACAAAGACGAGAAGGACCCTAAGTCCTATCGCCCGATTTGTTTGCTATCCGTCGTAGGGAAACTTCTAGAAAAACTTATTAAGATTAAGATGAGTGTCGTGATAGAGGAAGGTGTTTCGCAGCGGCAGTTTGGCTTCATGCCGAATCGATCTACGGAGGACGCGATCATCGAACTTCGCGCCATGGTCGACGAATCAGCATCGCAGTACACGGTCGCGCTGCTCTTCGACATCGCCGGTGCTTTCGACAACGTCTGGTGGCCAATGGTCTTCAGGGAGCTGCGCACCAGGGAATGTCCAGCGAACATCTACAAGATCCTCCAGAGCTATTTTCAAGATCGGCGAGTAACGCTCTCGTGGGGGGAAGAAAGTGTCTCCAAGCGTGCCACGAAAGGCTGCCCACAGGGGTCAGTCCTGGGTCCGGCATGCTGGAACATTATGTTTGACTCGCTTCTTCGGAAACTCGAGGAGCTGTGCCCTGACCGATTCATCGCTTATGCGGACGATCTTCTGGTCCTTGTAAGCGGGGAATCGAGAAGGGAGCTCGAAATCGAGGGCCAAAGAATCGTCAACGCGATTGTCAGTTGGTCTCGCAAGGCTAGGCTCGAACTTTCCGCACGGAAGACGGAGGCTATCCTCCTCAAGACCGTGTGGGTTCGACCCCCACCGATAGGTAGGCGCGGCGGGAACCGTCCCGACCGGCAACGTAGACAGGCAGTTAGGCCAAATTTGGCAAATAGATACCCGTCGATTAGAATAGGTAATACAACGATCCCCTTTAAAGATTCGGTAAGGTATCTGGGCGTCCATTTTGACAAGGAGATGGGAGTTAGAACCCACTGTAGGTATTTGCGCGATAAAGTAGGAAAACTATTTACGAAACTCGGTAAGATGGCAGGTTCGGGATGGGGTTTGCGCTATTCGGCGCTGAAGTTAGTTTACAGCGGAGTCTTCCTCCCGATAGTGGGTTACGCGGCTGCAGGATGGGCGGATTTGTGTAATGTGCATGACACGAGGGTTCTTCGCTCGGCCCAGCATATCGCACTAAAGGCAACCACGGCCGCGTATAGAACGTCGTCGTGGGATTCGCTGTGCGTTATTGCCGGAGCCATTCCCGTTGATATTTTGCTTATAGAACGTAGAGCCAAGTATCAGATTACGGTAGGCGTGGACGCCTGGATAAACGGTGTAGATATCGCGAATAATCGTCGAGATGCGGTTCAACGCATAAAGGAGCAGGCGTTGGTGATGTGGCAGACACATTGGGCTTCTTCTACCAAGGGTCGAACCACACACGCCTTTTTCAGTAGCATACGAGATAGGCTGGAGGCGCGTTGGCTGCGGACGAACCATTACAGCACGCAGGTTCTCACCGGACATGGGAATTTTAAGGCGCGTCTCGCGTCTTTCAATCTTGTGGACGGGGGGAACTGCCGCTGTGGTTTGCCGGAGACATCGCAGCATTTTCTCCTGGATTGTCCACACTTCGAAGCGCAGAGAGTCGCTCTGCGGGAGGTAATCGGGGACAGAGTATGGCCAGACGCGGCGCGCCAATTGGTGTCGTCTGAGGAGGCTTTCTCTGTCTTCTCCGATTTCTGTAGAGAGTGCCTTTGGCTAAAGGCGCAGGAGGAGCTCGCTGAGCTGGAGTAGAGTAGGGAGATCGGCGTATCTCGCGGTGCGACGAAGCAGGAAGAAGGTGAAGAACGAAGAAGAAGAAGAAGAACGAAGAGGAACGCGTCCGGACGAAATCTCGTCTTCTCATTCGAAAGATTAGGGAGTTCGGCGATTCTTTCTTGCGACGAGAAACTTGAGAATATTTAGGGTAAAATTCGATTAGAATGCGAAATTTTATGCGGTTTTATG
>CAUEHJ010000029.1:0-13306 GCA_958510785.1 Exephanes ischioxanthus
TTTTTTTGGTTTTTTAAATTTTTAAATTTTTAAATTTTTAAATTTTTAAATTTTTAAATTTTTAAATTTTTAAATTTTTAAATTTTTAAATTTTTAAATTTTTAAATTTTTAAATTTTTAAATTTTTAAATTTTTAAATTTTTAAATTTTTAAATTTTTAAATTTTTAAATTTTTAAATTTTTAAATTTTTAAATTTTTAAATTTTTAAATTTTTAAATTTTTAAATTTTTAAATTTTTAAATTTTTAAATTTTTAAATTTTTAAATTTTTAAATTTCTAAATTTAAAAATTTTTGCCACTAAGAAAGCATTACTTAGTCCACGGACGCCCGGTCAATTACACAATGTCAGACTTGCTGATGAGCCGCGACAGTAACTCGGTAGATGCAATTTTCTACTTTGTTATCAACGGATGTAAAATGCGCGCGTTTTTTAAAGCAATTTTGTTTTTTAAAGCAAATTGAATTCAAAATTTAAAATTCAAAATTTAAAATTCAAAATTTAGTACGATATTTGCACCAGACTACAATCCTGGCTGCATGAACGCTGTATGAATAAAATTGAAGAGAATGAAATAAATAAATAAAATAATATATAAAATAAATAAATAAAATAATTTTTCTATTATTTTACTGTTTTAAATTTTATTTATTTAATTTATTTTATATATTAGTATAAAATAAATAAAATTTAAAAAGGCAAAGAGGAAAGAAAAGAATCTTCGAGGTACGAACGAAGGAACGAAGGAATCGGTAGGTTGGCGACGAAGGGGACTCGCGGACTACGGGAGAGGGAGCTTGCTTCTGACGGCATTAATTGGTCGGGCCCGATAATTGATCACTCGTAATTATCTTCTCCCGCGAGGCCGCGGACCCGCGCCGACTTATCGCGCTCATCGCCGACAAGGAGTTTCGATGGCGAACCCGAGTCACTTTTCAAAGGGGAGCTGCTTTTGCCCTCGATTCGGGTGATTTGGGAACGGAGCCTCGGGAGTGGAGAGCGCGAGAGGTCAGGACAAGATGGCAAAGGATTCGGAAGCGATTTGCGAAGGAGACGTAATGAAGGTGAATCCATATCGAGGAGATAAGTCCGCGAATTAACGAGGCGGCTCGGTTGTAATCTCGGTCTAAAAAAAAAAAAAAAAAAAAAAATAAAGGACCTTCACTCATAGGAGATGAGAAATCGCTTTGTGAATTAAAAAAAAAAAATGTTGACAAATAAAAAAAATTGTATGAATTTTTTATTTTTAATAAAACATTTATAAATGATTTTTCGAAATTCAACATGAATTTTATTTATGAATTTTTATTTTATTAAAGAAAACATTATGATTTTTTTTATTATAAATAATTTAATTAATTTTATGACTTGCAGGCTCAACAACCGGATCGGAAGGACTTTCTTGAGCAGCGAACAAAATATCGCCGAGTTAATTCTCAACACCCGACTGAATTTTGAGTTTGACGGGAATTCGTGGATTTTTTGTCTGCGGCTTCGTCGCCTTCCGATGAATTGAAAGACGCTCATATTGTCTCACGGAAGTTGTACACACCTGCCTAATTTTTTTTTTTGGCGTTGAACATCGAAGATACCGATGGGTAATTATTTTTCTGCCATTTTCAAAGTTCAGCTTTGGCTTAGGCCGAATCTGCCATCGAATTCGTGCTCAGCATGGAAAAACACATCGAATTATGTGGTCGCGAAGATTTTTTTTGAAATTTCGAATTTGACTCAAAATCATCGCAAGGCATTGCCATCGACGTGATTTTTTTGAGTTTTTTCGTCGCCCTGTAACGGCACGAAAACACAATGTTTTGACTCGTGCGAGTAGCCTATCTTGTGTGTTTTTTCCCGTAGAATACGATGGACACCTCGGTTTTGCCGTAATTCGATCGGGAAGCAAAGATATCGTTGATTTAAAAATACCAAAAAAATCGCTGATTGTCCCAAAATTGTTTTAGGAAGAAAAATGAGTAATTCGGTGTTTATAATGCTATATCCGATGTATTTTTTACCGCTGATTACGAATCTTTGACTCGTTTCACTCCCAGCCCGTTACTCGATACGTAAATCCGCGACGGAACAGAAAAAAAAATATTTTCGGTGTTTAGAATTTACAAAAAAAAAAAATTATGGAGTGCACAAAAAAATTGCATACAAATGCATGCAAAATTGTTGTGTGTGAATAAAAAAATTGTATACAAATCAAAAATATCTCCGCTGCAATCGGGAAAAATGCAACTCCCGTTTCTCGTTTCTCACCTTCAGCTCAATTGTTTTTTCTGACCTCTAAAATTATTTAATTCTTTATTAGACGAACAATTTTTTTCAGATGATTTTTTTATTTACGCTCGAATTTTTACATCCCTAAAACAAAAATAATAAAAATAAAAAATTCAATTATTAAAGCGAAATTAAAAAAAAAATCAATGTCAAGCGAATTTTTTATTGGTCTTAAACAACAACAACAAATGTTGTCGCAGGTGGTTCGAGAAACCCCGATATGGAGTTTCTCGAAGCTTTACGGACCGGACGAGCCCCGCGATTTTCCGACGGAAAGTTTCCAGCAGCCTCAAAAAAAAAAAAAAAAAAATCCCCCGATTCACGTTGATTAATTTTTTTTCGAGTCTTCCAAATCGGAGAACAATTTTTTTCGTTTTTTGTTCACGAGTAATTCGATAATATTGAATCGATCGAGGCTTGTGCCCGAAGGGTAGTTTCGACCCTTCGAGCCAGGAAGGGCTCACAAATTTTCTTCTCTCTCTCTCACTTATCGACGTCAAAAAAAAAAAAAAAAAAAAAATCACATCGCCTTGTTTATTCCACAATGAGTCGAAGACTAAAACGAACTTTGACAGCGGACGAAAAAGAGCCAAGCGAACTATGAAAAAAAAAAAAAAAAAAAAAAATGGCGATTCAGGTGCTTCGTCGCCGATTGGATTTAATGGGAAGTGATGGATAAGTGAGATCGGAGACGCTGTGATGAGGATCTCTCACTCCGAGATCGAAAAACTGAGCGGGCAGGCGGATCGATGCTCGGAACCGATATTGAACGTGACATGTTTTGAAACACACCCCTTTCATGACCATTTTTCGATTTCTATGAGTGTATTTACTGCCGCGGGTTTATTCCCACGTGCAGCCAAGAGCCCGGGTTCTCGTGTTACTGGCCATTCTTTACGCCCACGCTCGGGATCGGCCGGAGAAATTTTGACCGAGAAACCCGAACTCCAGAGGTGAGCCCTCGATATAGGGTTCCCCAAGCCCGGCAGGTTGCATCGGTATCGCCTCATCGACAGGCGCGTTAAATATTAATAATATTACCATTTTTGGTTGTTTGGTACTTAATTTTACAATTTTTTTTATGTTTTTAACTTTGCTATTTATTTCTTATTTTTATTTTACCATTTTTTCTGTTTTCAATTGCGCCATTTTTTTTCTGACTTTAATTTTACCACTTTTTTCTGCTTTCAATTTTACCATTGTTTCTGTTCTTAATTTTGCCATTTTTTTCCGGTTTTAAAATTTGCCATTCTAAAATTTCTGTGTTTAGTTTTACCGGTTTTTCTGTCTTTAATTTTACCATTTGTCTGTTGTTAATTGTACCATTTCTTATTTTACCATTTTTTGTTATTAACTACACCATTTTTTTAATCTCAAAATAAACCCGGTTCGTTGAAGACAAAAAAAAATGGAAAAATAAACATTAACGAGAAGAAAGTGGTCAGAAAAGTGCGAACCGATCGAGAATTTATCTGTCACAGAACACGCCACGGAAGCCTTCTCCGGGTCGGTTTTATTTTTTTTTATTTTTATTTTGTACCGATGAAAGTAAATACGGATCGAAATAAGATTGTCGGATTTTTTTTTTCTGACACTAATTGAAGACCGGTAAATATTTATTTCGACAGCGGTGCGCAAGATCGCTGTTAGCGATCTTGGTCGATTCGGCGCTCTCGCCGGAGAACCCGCTCACGAGACATAACATATACCGCGGGGTATCGTTTGAATAAGTTAATTAGAACAGGTAGGACTTTCAGTTCGAGCCAAGACAAAGGTGAGTCCTGTCAAACGGAACCAAAATAAGAACCATTCATGGTACGTTTCGCCACAGCCTGGATCTCTATACGTTCCCCTCGACACCCATATTTCATTTATATTGATTTATTATTATTATTATCATTATTTATTTTTTTTATTTCGTATTCTCACTCAGTAAACGTCATTGAGAAGCGATTCCTCGAATTTTTATTGAACGCTCAGAAACGAGTGTCGCAAGTAAAAAAAAATAATTAAATTAAGAGATCGCTTTTTAAAAAAATCACACAATAATTGCGAGTCATTCGAAATTTTATTTCGGAGCGGAATTTTTATTTTTCTATTTTTATTGTCAACAGTTTATTCTTTTTTCCGTAACCCGTTTACCTAATTTAATTTTTTTTCACGTTAAAATAAAATAAAATAAAATAAAATAAAATAAAATAAAATAAAATAAAATAAAATAAAATAAAATAAAATAAAATAAAATAAAATAATCAGCGACCCAAACTTCGTCAGAGTGGCGAAACAATTTTTCTGCATGTACGTTGTTGTGTTTCCCATCCAGTCGCCATTTTCCAAGAGCCAGCAAAGTGGCCCGAGCCGGGCTCGACACCGTCGTCTCAAGACCGACTCCTTTTAGGGTTAATTGCAAAAAAAAAAAAAAAAAATGAATACAAGGTACATAGAAAACCCGTATCGCGCTTGAAAAATCATCAAAGTGAACTCTCCTGTCGTACGAGCTCGAGCCAGAGATTCTTTCATCATGATAAATCATTTCCGAGATACAACAGTGAGCGGAGAAGAAAATTGATTGAAAAATTAATTTTTTTACAGCCAGCATTTTTCCACCGCGACTAACTTGTCTATTTAACAATGTAAGAACGAAAGACCTTTTTACAATTTTTTGTTGCGTCCATCAATCGTTTTTTTTAATTTTAAAAATGGAGAAAAATCAAAATTGAGCAAAATTAACAAGAAATTTAATTTTTAAATCAACCAGATAAAAACTCCGAATATGAACCTCAAAATATCGCGACATACAAAAAAAAACCTACAAAATATAAATAAAAAATTGTAAAATGAAAATAAAAATCTTTATGGTCCATCTCAACAAATGATTCTCTCGTCCATACGAAATCATCTATAGGTCAAACATTAAAACATCTCCACGTCTCCCAATAATAAAAAAAGATTAGTTAATACATATTTTCCAAAATATCGTTAAATAAAAAAAAACCTAAAAACCAATAATAAAAAATTCTAAAACAGAAATAAAAAAAATCATTATGGTGCATCTCGACAACGAATTGCCTCGCCGCCCAAATTCCTCCCCATCCCCACCTATCCAATAAAAAAAATCTAAAATATCGCAAAATAAAAACAAACCCAAAAAACAACAATAAAAAAATCGCAAAAAAAACCCTCAAAAAATCATGCCTCACCATCTCGAAAAAAACCACTGCAAAACCATCTCCCATCCAAATCTTAACCCATCTCCACGTCTCCAATACAAAAAAATAATAAAAAATGTCCCAAACATCGCAAAACAAAGCCAAACCCAAAAACCAACAATAAAAAAATCTTTAAAAAAAACCCAAAAAATTCCCACCATCTCCACAAAAATCATAGCAAAACCATCTCTCACCTAACCCCCAACCCACCTCCACCTCAACAAACAAAAAAAAAAAATCTCCCAAAGATCTCAAAACAAAACCAAACCCAAAAACCAACAATAAAGAAACCTTAAAAAAAACCCAAAAATTCCCCTCCATCTCTACAAAAACAACTGCAAAACCATCTCGCACCCAATCCCTTCGCCACCCCACCCCCCCAAAAAAAAAAAAAAAAAAATCTCCCAAACATCTCAAAACAGAACCAAACCCAAAAACCAACAATAAAGAAACCTTAAAAAACATACCCAAAAAATCCCCTCCATCTCTACAAAAACAAATGCAAAACCATCTCCCACCCAACCCCTTCCCCACCCCCCTCAAAAAAAAAAAAAAAAAAAAAAAAAAAAAAAAAAAAAAAAAAAAAAACCATTCTACACCTCACCTAAGATCGCACACCAACCCACCTCGTTCCCGAGTTCCGCGAGTTGGGTAGGTCTTTCTCGCGGGCACGAGAAATTCGCGGAGTCAAGAGGGGACGCGTTGCTCCGCACAGAGTCGCGACCGGGGCGTCGCGGGGTGTAGGGAGGGGGGGGGGGGAGGCGAGAAGGGGGTGAGGAGGGGGCGAGGAGGGGGGGTTGGTTTGAAGCCCGCGGCGGCTCGGGGGTTTACATTTCGCTCTGCCATCCGTGTGTTTCGACGTGTCGTTGCATACATTATCTCCCCGCGGGTGCGCCCAGAGCCACCCCTTTCGTTCGGGTGCAGCCGGGGTGCAGCGCGACGCATAGCCGGCTCGGCGCGGTGAGACGCGCGGCCGGCCCGGGTAAAAATGAGCGCGATATAAAAGGAAGAAAAAAAAAAAAAAAAAAAAAAAAAAAAGATTTTCTTTGCCCTCTGATTGGCGGTTGCCGTGGCAACACCCGGCGCTGCCCCGCCGGCTTTCTCCTCTCTCTCTCTCTCTCTCTGCCCTCCGCGGCCTCTAATTATTTCCAGACACTGAGAATCGAACGAGAGCGGCCCCGAGAAAGCCGGGAGAACTCCCGCCTAGACGGCAGAGCCGGAACGAGAAACTCTCCGACGGTGTTGCATGCAGATAGAGATATGTATGGGAGACTAAGAGAGAGAGAGGGAGACGAAGAGAGAGGGAGAGAGAGAGAGAGAGAGGGAGAGGCGCGCGGGCTTGTTGGGTCCATCTGGGAGGAGAGAGAGAGAGAGTGTTTTTTATCAAAGGCTGGGCGAGGAGCTTCTTCCGGGGGGAGGGTTGTTGGGGAGAGTGGCGATGAGCTTCTGGGAAAAGAAGAGACATTTTTCGCTGGGATGGATTTTTTTTTTTTTTTTTTTTTTACTTTTTATTTGAGCCTGGGATGAATTGTTTGGGGAGCTGGGCTGATGAAAGGTGAGTTGGGGGAGGGGGTAATTTATAGGGGCAAAGGGGGGGGGGGGGGGGTAAAAAGTTGTGGACATGAAGCGGGGAAAGTATGGACTTGAAAAAAAAAAAAAAATAGGGACTAAGACACACATGCACTAAGAGACTACAAGCTATGTTGGGATCGATTTCGCTGGGATGGATTTTTTTTTTTTTTTATTTAAGACTTTTTTTTGAGCCTGGGATGAATTGTTTGAGGAGGTGGTGATGGAAGGTGAGTTGGGTGAGGGGGGAAGCTGTGGGGTGAAGGGGGGGGGGAGAGGTAGGAGGAGGTAAAAATGTTTAAGGGAAAGTGGTGGGAATTAATCGGGGAAAGTATGGGCTTCAAACAAAAAATTGGGACTAAGAGAGAAATTTACTGAGAGAGAAATTTACTGGGAGAGAAATGTACTAAGAGAGAAATTTACTGACAGAGAAATGTACAAGCTGGGTTGGGAGAGAAGGTAAACTTGAACTGGGAAGAGACGAGAAATTTTCGCGTGGATGAATTTTTTTTTAAGACTTTTTTTGACTCTGGGATTAATTGTTCGAGGAGCTGGGCTGATGTAAGGTGAGTTGGGGGAGGGGATAAGCTGTGGGGTAAAGGGATGGAGATAGAGGTAAAAGGTTGAAGGAAAAGTGGTGGGAATTAATCGGCGAAAGTATGGTCTTAAAAGAAAAATAGAGACTAAGAGAGAATTAGACTAATAGAAGGTGCATTGGGAGGAAAGGTCGAAGAGAGGGTTATTGTCAATGGCCAGCGTGGCGATGAGCCTCCGACGCGTCAAGAAATTTTCGTGGGATTCTTTTTTTAAGACTTTTTTTTAGAGCCTGGGATGAATTGTTTTAGGAGCTGGGCTGATGGAAGGTGAGTTGGGGGAGGAGGTGAGTTCTAGTGGAGAAGAAGGGAGGTAGAGAGAGGTAAAAAGTTAAAGGAGAAGTGGCGGAAATCAATGTGGGAAAGTATGGGCTTAAAAGAAAAATAGAGACTAGGACAGAAAAGAACTAACAGAAGATGCGTTGGGAGAAAATATGAAAAATAGGGGGAAAAACGGGGCGAAAGAAAGGGTGAAATATATAGAAAAAGTGGTTAAAATCAATCGGGGAAAGTATGGGCTTGAAAGAAAAATAGAGACTAAGACTGAAATAGACTAAGAATGAGAATAAATGGATTCGGAGAGTATTAATATGTCAAACTACTCCAAAAGCACATTTTAGGGAATTCTAGTATTCTCATGCTGTAATTACTAGAATGTTAAGAATTGCAAATATTCGTCCCAATTATTACTACGAATGAGACTAGGAATGAGTATAAATGGATTCGGAGAGTATTAATAGTTGAAACTTAGTCCAAAAGCACATTTTAGGGAATTTTATTATTCTTATGCTGTAATTACTAGAATATTTAGAATTGTAAATGTATGTCTAATTAGTAGATTAATGTTGGACTAAGACATTAGTAAGAAAAAGAAGAAAAATTATCGAGGCAAGTGTCGCCTCAAGGGAGAAATTGAGGCTAAGCCAAAAATTGACTAAGAAAGAAAATAAGTAGATTCGGATAGTATTAAGACTTGAAACTAGTAAAATAGTACATTCTAGGGAATTCTAGTCCTCTGGTATACTTGTCACTAGAGTGTTTAGAATAGTAAATATGGATCTTAATTAGTTAATTAATGTTGAACTAAGACTTCAATAACGAAAACTTGTTATAAGGTTGAGGAAGCGTGAAATTAAAAGAAAAAAATAGACACTAAGTCAAATAAAATGCGCTAAGATTGAGAATAAATAGATTCGGAGGGTGTTAAGATTTGAAACTAGTGAAATGGTATATTCTAGGGAATTTTGATGCTCTAGGATTCTAGTTACCAGAATATTTGGAAGATTAATCAGAGACTAAGACTTTAATAAGAGAAAAAATTAGGAAATCGAGAAAATTACTACCATAAAAATATAATGCGGAATGAATAATAGGTTTAATATTAAACATTTAATATTAAATATTAGACACTAAGACATGAATGCTTTTTTTAATTTCAATTTCTCGATTCTCCTCGCTAGCTCGCCGGCTAATCGGGAAATCAGCGAGAAGTGTTATTCCGGTCGAGAATGAAAAAAAAACGGGATTTAAGACGGGTCGAACGTCCGAGTGTGAGAAATCCCGATTCTAGTTACCTACGTTAATATTCAATTAATTATTGAAATATTAATCATAAACTAAGACTTTAATAAGGAAAAATCTCAGGAAACGAATCAACAAAATTATCACCTAAAAATATTACTATCAAAAAAATACAACAAGAATAAGAATAAGTCTCGAATATTAAATATGAAATATTGGACACTAAGCTATTAATTTTTGTCGTCACTTTCGCAATTCTAGTTACCAGAATAATCGTAATATTAATCACAGACTAAGCCTCTAAAAACGAAAAACATTAACAAACCAATCAACAAAATTAACACCTCAAAAATATTACCATAAAAAAACAATAAGAATAAAATTAAGTCTCGAACATTAAATATTAAATATTGGACACTAAGACATAATTAAAAAAAAAAATTAATTCCCAAATATCCTCACCAGCTCACCGGTTGATAAAAAAATCAACGAGCCTTATTCCGGTCAATAAAAAAAAAAAATGTTTTAAGACACCTCGAAAGTCCCAGTGTGAGAAAACCCGATTACAGTCACCAGTATGTTTGGAATATTAATCATAGACTAAGACTTCAATAAAAAAAATATTAAGAAACCAATCAACAAAATTATCACCCCAAAAATATTACTATGAAAAAAAAAAATACAATAAGAATAAAATTAAGTCTCGAATATTAAATATTAAATATTGGACACTAAGCATAATTAAAAAAAAAAATTAATTCCCGAATATCCTCACCAGCTCGCCGGTTGATAAAAAAATCAGCGAGCCTTATTCCGGTCAATAAAAAAAGGTTTTAAGACACCTCGAAAGTCCGAGTGTGAGAACACCCTTAAATCTCCGCGCGAATTCGTAGACGCGCCTCGGGTAGGTTTTCACAGAAATCGTTGAGAGTAAAATGGCGAAAAAGAAGGCTGCCGGCTGCTGCGGGGGCGAGTGCATAATAGACATTTTTACCTTTCTCCGGACTCGTCATTGTCCGACACTCGTCGACTCGTCAAGTGACGGGCGGAGCGCACAATCTTCGTAGGGTTGCCGCAAGTGCCCACTGGCAATTTTCGCATTTCGACGGATGGCCGAACACATTGTTCGAACGGAATAATAAACGCTCCGATGTTCATCCCACTGTTCAACAATTTTTTATTTTTTATTTTTTTTTCAAGCTTTTTTTTACCAACCCTTCGCGGGGAAAAAAAAATACGCGTCGCCGGGATTACAAAGAGTCTCGCCCGCTTTGGGGGAACAATTTTAATCACGTTAACGGCAAAGAAGCATTGTGCGTTTAAGAAACTGTTGTCGTTCACGCCAGTCCACTATTTTTTGTTTGTTGAGGTTGTCATTTTTTTTGTCTTTTGACTACCTTCTACTTAGTGATTTATTGCATTTTATTGATTTTCCTACTTTTCTTGCTGATGTTGTATTTTTTTTGTTGCTATTTTATTGTATTTTTGATTTTGCTATTTTTCTTGCTGATTTTATGGCATTTTTGATTTTGCTATTTTTCTTGCTGATTTTATGGCATTTTTGATTTTGCTATTTTTCTTGCTGATGTTATGGCATTTTTGATTTTGCTATTTTTCTTGCTGATTTTATGGCATTTTTTATTTTGCTATTTTTCTTGCTGATTTTATGGCATTTTTTATTTTGCTATTTTTCTTGCTGATTTTATTGTATTTTTTATTTTGCTATTTTTCTTGCTGATTTTATTGTATTTTTGATTTTGCTATTTTCGTCGCTAATTTCATGGTTTTTTTTGCCATTTTTTTTCTTGATTTTATGGCACTTCTCATTTTGCTATTTTTCTTGCTGATTTTATGGCATTTTTGATTTTGCTATTTTCGTTGCTAATTTTATAATACATTTTATTTTAACTCGTCGACGGTCCCTGCGGTTTGTCACAAATTACCGTTCGCCCTTATTTACCGATTTACCGATTTTTCAAAGCGATCTCCCGATCGGCTCCATTATAGGGTGAAAAAAATGTGTTTATTTTATTTTTAATATATTTTTTGTCACGAGTGGAAGACTCGAGCCCGAACGTGAGACGAGGGAAACAACCGACGGAAATCCACATAATAAGAGGTTCGCCTTTTTTTTTTTTTTTGGGGAGCGTTTAAGTGACGATGAAATGATGTGAATGGTAAATCGTCACTGGGCGCGGTTTTCGTCGGTGGAAAATCACCGCGAGCCGAGCTTGCTTTTATGTCCTCGAGATTCTCGCACACACGGCGTCCGCGGTGTCGTGTGCGGAAGGTAAAAAAAAAAAGGACAAATGCGTTTTAATCTCGTATAAACGCTCGCTTACAGCCGGGTGCGGATTATTCGCTTCTCGAGACGAAAAACGAGTGTGACACGGGCTTACAACTTTCCTGGCTCGTACTCGTGTTACACCTGAGTGAAAAACATGTCGCGATAATACCGGCTAAGGTTTCACTTCGGTTTGTCATTATCGCTGGGCGGGCGATTTTTTTTTTTTTTTTTTTTTTTTTACTTTTTCGAGACGCTGGACAGTCAGCGGATTAAGTAGGCTTAGACGATTTTAAATGAAACTTACATTTGAGGAAGATTTCGGGATAACGAAAAAAAAATGTTTAAAATTTTTTGAAATGATACAATTAGCAAGAGAAATAATAAAATCATAAGTACAATAAAATCAGCAAGAAAAACAGCAAAATAATAAAATATAATAAAATCAGCAAGAAATATAGCAAAATAAAAAATATATTAAATTCGGCAAGTAAAATAGTAAAATAAAAAATGTAATAAATTCAGCAACAAAAATAATAAAATAAAAAATGTAATAAAATCTGCTAGGAAAGTAGCAAAATCGAAAATATAATAAATTCAGCAAGAAAAATAGTAAAATAAAAAATGTAATAAAATCTGCTAGAAAACTAGCAAAATCAAAAATATAATAAATGAGCAAGAAAAGTGGTGAAATAAAAAAATGCAATAAAATTTGCAAAAAAAGTAGTAAAATAAAAAATTCAATAATTCACTGAGTAAATTCGAGTAAAATAGTAAATAAATTTACCATTCACATCATTTCATCGTCACTTAAACGCTCCCAAAAAAAAAAAAGAAGCGAATCTCTTATTATGTGGATTTCCGTTGGTTGTTTCCCTCGTCTCACATTCGGGCTCGAGTCTTCCCCCAGTGACAAAAAAATAAATAAAAATAAAATAAACACATATTTTTCCCCCCTTAAAATGGAGCCGATCGAGAAATCGCTTTGAAAAATCGGTAAATCGGTAAATAAAGGCGTCCGGTAATTTCCGACAAACCGAACCGCAGGGACCGTCGACGAGGAGGAGAAACGTGCTCGGAATGAGATGAATGGTCGCCCGTGAGAGGCGTGAAAAGGCACGGCGAGAACCTTTTTTCAAGGGCCTCGAGTTTCACAAAAATCGGTATATATATATATATATTTTTTTTTTCAAGGAGGAAAATTAGCTTCTGGACATCGAGTGAGGCCTCTTGTGTGCGCGTCAAATTTTGACACTGTGTTGCCCGTTCCGTTCTCCGCACGGTGAAAAGGCGGCGGGTTCAACGAGACGGTCTCGATTAAATTTGGAGGAAAGAACCGTCGAAAAGCCTCGAGGGCGTTTTTTTTTTTTTTTTTTTTTTTTTTGTGGGGGAAAATTTGTGGCGAATCAAATCTGGCGTTTCACGATAAATTCTCTGGGATATTAGATTTGGGAGATCGGCGGTGAATCCCGCTAGGCAAATTTCAAGAACGGAATATATATTTTTTTTTTGGCAGCCTCGAGGCGAGAAACGTCGCGCGGGAATTTGCAGGGAAATTGAAAAATTGCTTTTCACCACGGATCGCGAGACCTCGACAAGACGCGAGACTCCCGATGAGCTGCCACTCGGCGTCGATTGGCGAGAGACGAGGAAACTCGTCGGAAATTCGACGCCGGATTTTATATTTTTTAAATAGATTTTTTTTTAAAATCATTCCATTAAAGTGAAATCTTTGGTAAAAATTGCAAAGTGTGAAAGTAAAATAGAGTAAAGTTTTAGTGGAAAATCTAATTGAAGAGAAGAAAAAAAATGGAATGAAGCAAAAGCTTCGGCGACGATTGGAAAAT
>CAUEHJ010000030.1:7500-10000 GCA_958510785.1 Exephanes ischioxanthus
TTTATCGATATTACGGACGATACAAGTTTTCTTTGTGGCGAGTATGGACCGATCGGTTATCTAAAATATTACAATTTAATTATTAAACCAGTTAAATAATGTTTATTTAATTATTAGAATCATACGTAAACAAAATTTATCGTATATTATTTTATTTACTTATTTTACGACACTCGAGTTTTTCGCGTGTGGACCGATCGGACGATGGCAGAGTCTTCGTTCTCATAGAACTCTCGGGTGTCGACCGATCGGGGCTCTCCCCTGCGAGTGAATGCTCTTCGAGTGGATGGGATATGGACCGATCGGTTGCTTAAAACTTACAATTCAATTAATAGGATTATTAAAATATTTGTCGAACAATGATCCAAGTATGTGAACATCATTTATAATCGTTGAATTTTGTTTTTCTTTTTTTTTGAATTTTTCTTTCGTCAGTCGTCGCATGTCGACCGATCGAGCGATGGCCAGAATTTTTTTCTCTCGGAAGTCGCGCGTCGACCCATCGAGACTGTTCGCTGCGAGTGAATGTTGCTGTTACGCTGCACTACGGATCGATGGAGTATGGACCGATCGGTTCTCAAAAAATTACAATCCATTGAATATGATTATACAAGTATTTGTAAAATGGTTGAACAAGTATAAGTCTCAACGTCGCTTCGAATATTTCAGATTTTTTTCCATAGAACTTGGAATTTGTCGCAAGCCGTCGCGTGTCGACCGATCGGACGATGTCCCCAGTCGTTGTTCTCATAGAACTCTCGGGTGTCGACCGATCGAAGCTCTTCGCTGCTAGTGAATGCTCTGGCACTGTGCATGGAGTATGGACCGATCGGCTGCTCGACACTTACAATTCCATTAATATTATTATAAAAATATTTGTAAAATAATGAACCAAGTGCGTGAACATCATTTATAATTAGTAACAATTTTTTTTATTTTTTTTATAATTTTTTTTCCTCAGTCCTCGCGTGTCGACCACTGAGTAACAATTTTCTTCTCTCGGAAGTCGCGCCTCGACCCATCGAGACTGTTCGCTGCGAGTGAATGTTGCTGTTACGCTACACTACGAGTGGATGGCGTATGGACCGATCGGGTCTCAAAAGCTTACAATTCACGAAATATGATTATACAAATATTTGTAAAATGGTTGAACAAGTATTGTCACAACGTCATTTCCAATATTTAGGATTTTTTTTTTCGTAGAACTCGGTATTTATCCCAAGCCTTCGCGTGTCGACCGATCGGACGATGCCCGAGGCTTTGTTCTCATAGAACTCTCGGGTGTCGAACGATCGAGGCTCTTCGTTGCGAGTGAATGCTCTCGCACTGTGGTAGGAGTATGGACCGATCGGTTGCTCCACACTTACAATTCAATTAATATTATTATGAAAATACTTGTAAAATAATGAACCAAGTGCGCGAACATCATTTATAATTTGTGACAATTTTTTTTCTTTTTTTAGAATTTTTTTTCCTCAGACGTCGCGTGTCGACCACTCAGTAACAATTTTCTTCTCTTGGAAGTCGCGCATCGACCCATCGAGACTATCCACTCCGGGTGAATGGTGTTACGCTACACTGCGACTGTACGGAGTATGGACCGATCGGTTCTCAAAAACTTACAATCCATGGAATATGATTATACAAATGATTGTAAAATAGTTAAACAAGTATGTAAACGTGACTTCCAATATTTCGGACATTTTTTTCGTACAATTTGAAATTTATTACAAGACGTCGCGTGTCGACCGATCGGACGACAGGCAGAATTTTCTTAACATGGAAACCGTGCGTCGACCGATAGAGACTCTTCGCTCCGAATGAATGCCGTTCTACAAGTGGATGGAGTATGGGCCACTCGGTTTCTGAAAACATACAAATCATGATGAGATAATAAAAAAAAATATTCGTGAAACGGTTGAACAAGTATTTCAATGTCATTTTTTTCGTCGCAGAACTCGAAATTTTTCAGAATTTTCTTCTCTTCAAAGTCGCGCGTCAACCGTTCGCTGCGAGTGAATAAATGCTCTTGGATTTCAGCGGCATTTTTTTCTTTTCTTCGAAGAACTCGACATAACAATTTTCAGCCGTTGAAGAATCTGTTGGCCGCGAGTGAATGCTCTCGCACTAAACTATAAGTGGACGGAGTATGGACCGATTGATACTCAAAAACTTACAATTCATGGAATGTGATTGTAAAAATATTTGTTAAATTGTTGAACAAGTATATCGATGTCAATTATAATTTTTTGTATTTTTTCCCCTAAAGTTTTTACGACATTTTTCTGGTACGTGAGTAACTTTTGTGGTACTCGAACAGCTCCTTTCATCTCTTTTGATTTATGCTTTAATATTTTGGTCTATTTTAATACTTTTAATACTTTTGTGGGGAAATTGTTTTTAGTAACCTTATTATTTCGGTTGGGGGGGGGGGGGGGCAGCCTCCCTTTTTGGGGAGTATTTTGTTTGGGTTGTTCCCCTTTTGTAAATTCTTTTTTCT
>CAUEHJ010000030.1:15000-20000 GCA_958510785.1 Exephanes ischioxanthus
ACTCATTCAGAGACCCGTGACCCGTCAGGATATAGCCGGTGGGGAGGCCGAAGCAGCTCCCCCTCAACAGCTCCGCGGGACCCGCCGGAACGGGGACGTACTGGCGGGTAGTCCCGCCATTCTCGCACGCTCGCCAACGGTCCCGCCACTCCCCCCACAAAACACCCCGCACCCGGGCCCGCACCGCGGTTTCCCCCTCGCCTTCTACATGAGGAAGCCCCCACGGGACCGGCTCTCCTTGCCGGAGAAAGTACGCCGCCTCGGCGTACTTAGCCTCCAAGTCCCACGGGAGCTCCCCCATGAGCACCGTCATCGCCTCCGTCGAAACCGTCCGGCAGACGGACAGCGCAGCGAGGAGGACCGGGCGCTGTGCCCTGTTGAGCTGGACGCGCGCCGTCACCCTCGCCCTCACGAAGCCCCCCCAGACCGAAGCGCCGTACATCGCGCACGGGACAAAGAGTCCCCGGTACCAGGACCCGATAGTCCTACGCCGGAGACCCCAGTCCCGCCGCATCACCCGCCGCAGCTGGCACACGAGGGAGGCGGTCTTCTCCCGGATCCCCTGCAGGTGGGGCCCAAAATTGAGCCGCTCACCCACAAGGATGCCCAGGTATCGGACCTCCTCCCTGTACGGCACGGCAACCCGGTCCAGGAGGACCCTGGGGCGCCTGGTGTTCGCAAACCTGCCACGAAGCACCATGCAGACGGTCTTGTCCCGAGAGACTTCGACCGCCGCACTGACGCCCCACTCCCTGACCGCCTCCAGGGACTCAGTGGCCCGAGTCTCGATCTCAAGGCGCGAGTCCCCCGAGGCGATCAGGAGCGTGTCATCGGCATAGGCGACGACCTCCACCGCAGCATCCCGGAGCCGCCGCAACAGGGGGTCCAAGGCCAGATTCCAAAGAATCGGCCCGGACATAGACCCCTGTGGGCAGCCCCGCTGCACATCCAGCTCAACCCGATCATACCGAGAAGCCATAAACGCGCGACGTTGGCTGAAAAAGCTCCGCCAGACGCCCAATTCAGGGCATCCGGCGGCACCTAGGATCCCGAGGACGGTGTCCCAGCTCAGGTGATCGAAGGCCCCCTTGAAGTCCACAAACGTACCGAGTACGTATTTGTGGGGGGACTCCTCGACCACCTTCATCGCCAGATGCCACGCATCCTCGGTGCCCCTGCCGGTCCTGAAACCAAACTGCCGGTCAGAAAGGGAGTGAACCTCCCTCGCTTCTAATCTTCGCACCAAAACCTTCTCCAGCAGTTTGCCCAAGACCGACAAGAGGCTGATCGGTCGGTACGATCCAGCCTCGTCGCGCGGCTTCTCGGGGCCCTTTAGAATGGCCACGACGCGGGCGCTCTTCCACTGGGGCGGAAAAACCCCAGCTTCCAAGCAGCCGTTGTACATGGCCAGGGCCAGATCCGGCACAAACGAGACCAGTGCCCGCAACATGCGGACACCGATCCCGTCAGGCCCGGGTGCACTACACACCCTCATTCTCCTGAGGGCACCCCTAAGCTCTGCCAGCGTGATGAGGGCCGGGGGATCGGGCGCCGGGCGGTTCTCCTCCTCTCGTGGCTCCCTCTCCGGAAGCCGAGGGAAAAACCGTTCCAACAGCGCCCTGGCACTTGCCTCCCAAGAGGTGGCAAGCGCCCCCCCGACCCTAACCCCACCAATGTCGACGGGGCCCCGCCGACCCCGGAGGATGCGATAAACGTCCCCCCAGGGGTCCGCGTTGCCCACGTCGCCCACAAAACCCCGCCAGTCGTCCTCCTTCCTTTGGAGGACCAGGCGGTGGTAGCTCCGGGCGAGCTCACGATACTCGACCCGCAGCCCCGCCCGGACCTCCTCAGGTTCGTCGTGCCTTCTGGCACGCTGGAGGGCCACCCTGGCCCGCCTCGCCAGCCGCCTCGCCGAGGTAAGCTCCCGGCTCCACCAGCGGGATCTCCTTCGCGGCACCGTGCCCGCCCTCCCCAGCCGAGAGTCGTTCACGCCCTGGAGTAGAGTCGTGACCGCCCCGGCCAGGGCGACGGGCCCGGCCTCCACCAACGCGTCGCCATCCAGGCCGTCCGCAGCCTGCACCAGGGCGGCACCATAAGCCGCCCAATCCACGCCGACGGTCCGCCACCTGAGAACAGGCAGCGGAAGATCGGACGCCCCATCCCTCCGGAGAAGGGTCACACAGACGGAGTTGTGGTCCGAGTGCACCAGCTCGGGCAGGATCTCCCACCCGACCCGGTACACCCGCTCAACACCCCTCCCCAGAGTCACGTCGATATCCGATCTACCCGTAGGTCCGTCAAACGTGAAATACCGGGATGGCTCATTCAAAACCTCCAAGTCACACGCGACTATGAAGGTCTCAAACTCACCACCCCTGACGGCATTCTGGTGCCCCCTGAAGCGGTTCTTGGAGTGCCACAGGCGGGACACGGCGTTTGCATCCATGCCCGCCACCACAGGGGCCCCCGGCAGCTGGGTAAATACCCACTCCAAATACTGGAGATAGCTACCGAGAGGCTCCCCATGACGGCAGTACACGGAGCTAAGGTACAGAGTACCGAAGCCGCCGCGCACCCACACCGTGGCACCCCCGTCCCCGCCAGGCACGGCGACGACCGTCGCATCAAGCGACGCGTTGGAGAGGACGACGGCAGACTTGCCGTCGCCGCTCTGGAAGACCCGCATCCAAGCCGGGAGCCCCGCCACGAAACCGCCCGCCCGCAGGTATGGCTCCTGCAGCAGCGCGGCGTCGTAGCAGCCCTCGACGAGTGCCTGGCCGAGTTCGGCCATCACCCCTCGGGACCGCTGGCAGTTGAGCTGGAGGACACGGAGCCGGACTGGCCCCGGGCTCCCCAGCCCACCAGCATCACACGCAGGGGGAGGCCGACTAGCCATTTTGGCCTAGCGAGACGGGACAAACCGGAGCCCCATGCCGGGCCCGCTCCTCCGCAGCAGCAGCCCGCTGCCCTTCGAGCGCCGCCCGGTAGAGCGGGCACGACCCATCCATCGCCCGATGGGCGGCCCCCAGGCCGGCCTCCCTGCAGTTAACACAGCAGGGAGGCTGCCCCCTCGCCGGGCACGCCGAGGCGGAATGCCCGACTCCGGCACACCAGCCACACGTCAGCTCCCGCTTTGGGCAGGACGCAGACGGGTGGCCGAAGCCCAGGCACCGGAAACACCGGTCCGCCTCGACATAGTCCCGGACCAGGCAGGAGTGCCAGCCCAGGAAAACCCGGCCCTTCGCGACCAGCACGGCCGCGACCTCCGGCGTGACTTCCAGGACCCAGTTAGTGGCCTTTAGGGCCGCCCTGCGCCCCTCAAACTTCCGCGCGACCCTCACGGCCGCGCGGAACTCCTCCTCGTCCATGCCGGGCGGTCCCTGGGACCGGAGGGCGGCCAAAACCACCCCCTCCGACGTCTCCTCCGGGACCGCAAACACCCCAAGCTTCCGCCTCGGCGCCTCGGGCGCCGACACGGTCAGCCCACCCCGGCGGATGGCCTCGTTCCCACGGAAGAACTCGAGGTCCGCCTCCGTGCGGGTCTCCACAAGGACACCCCCCGGGACGGACCTCACCCCCGTCACGCAAACCGAGGCCTCCCCGGGGTTGACCAACCCCTTGAGCCTCGCCTTGACCTCCGCCGGCGCCAACGACCCCTCTGCCGCCTTCACAAAGACGGCATGCTGAGGGGTCCGCGGCGCCCGCCGTCTCGGCGGGGGAGGGGGACACCCCACACTCACCCCCACCGGACGCGGCGGCACCCCCCCGGGGGGCGCCGCAGCCGCGGCTTCGGCGAAGCTCCTCGGACGCCCAGGCGCCGGCTGGGGAACAGGGCACGGAGCCGCCCCAGGCCCCACCGATCGGACCGCCACCTGGCGGACGACGAGCTCGTGCGCGGTACGCAGGCCCGCACACTCGCCCGTCAGTCCCTCCACCCGCCCCGACAACGCGACGAGGAGAGACATCATGCCCCCCAGTCTCTCCTCGATGTACGAGGCGACACCCTTCACCACCTTGTTGTCGGGGTTCATGGTGCTTGCCCGCACCTCCCCCGCCAGCTGTTCCGCCCGGGCCACCACCTCGGCGAGCTCGACTCGCCTAGGGGGCCCCTCCCCGCCGAAGGCTGTGGCCGGAACAACGAGCCGAGCCAACGGCGCAGCCATCCCGGCAGCCCCGGAAGGCTCAGCCACCCGCTCAAGTGACCGCTCCGAAGGCTCCGCCGAGACCGCCGTCGCCTTCGACTTCTTCTTCGAGCGCTTCCTCGACCCCTTCGCTCCCGGCGCATCGACAGCCGGCGCGGAAGCCTGACCCACGGTCGAGTGCCCACAGGCCACCGGTCCGTCCACCCCGACCGACGACTCCGCGTCCCCAGAGGGCGGCACCCGGCCCAGGGACCGGTCAGCACCGCGCTCACCTGCGGGTGACGCCCTCTTCTTGCGGCCCACCCGCTTCGAGCTTTTCGGCCCCGGGCGCGCCGCAGACGCGGATTCCTCCAACTCCGTATCGGACCCCGTCGCGGTATCGGAGGGCAGCCCCCGAAGACGGGCATCGGGCTGAGCCCCACCGCTCACCGCCACCGGAGACTTGCTCCTCGCTACCGCCATCCTCTTCATGCTCCTCGAGCTCCGGCGCGACACCGACGTCGACGTCGACGCGGCCGATTCGGCCCCCGACGACGCCGCCGAGTCCTCGCCCGAGCGAGGCGCTCGCCTCTTCATACCCGGTGAGGCAGGAGGAGGAGGGCCCATACCGGACCTCCTCTCCAGCCGCACCACGGGCTCACCGACGGGAGTGGCCGACCCACCCCCAGCGCCGAGGCTCTCCTCCACCTCCATCCTCGATGTTTGGGCCGCGGGAAGCCCAATGTCCTTAGACACCTTTGATACTTTATTTAAACCGGACATATTTACATAAAGTAGGGCTTTTTTCTCGAGATTCCCCAGCTCGCTCCACCCAACACACCCATACCCCCCAAAACCCCCCCTCAACCCAAACCCCAA
>CAUEHJ010000030.1:27500-34091 GCA_958510785.1 Exephanes ischioxanthus
TCGTGATTCGTTTCGTATGATTTTTTTTCATACTTGTATTCTCGCCCGGAATTGGGTGAGTCGATGCTCAGTATTATACATATTGTTGTATACAATAATAATGTAAAAGCGCCT
Source organism: Exephanes ischioxanthus (assembly GCA_958510785.1). Classification (NCBI taxonomy): domain Eukaryota; kingdom Metazoa; phylum Arthropoda; class Insecta; order Hymenoptera; family Ichneumonidae; genus Exephanes; species Exephanes ischioxanthus. The sequence continues at coordinate 27,615 of CAUEHJ010000030.1, forward strand.
AGGGCGTGTACCACATAAGAGCCATTCGGTCAAAGACACCGACCCGTGGTAATGCTGCGTAATATTGTATTATACACCAACTGTACTCCACCAGTCCATCGAACGAGAGTCTCGCGTCGCTCGGTAGCACCGATGCTTCGCCTCCCTTATAGTAACGAGCTGGGGCGCCTACGGAGGCACGACGGCCGGCCTTAGCCACGGCGTTCGAACGGGACGAAACAGCGTTGAACGGGCCGGGCGGCATTCTTTCGCTGGCACTCCGCGCGACGTCCGAGCACTCTTCGAAGCATGTAAAATCAATGAAACCGAGCAACAATTGTCAATAACAATCACTCTAAACATTATTTTCGATTAAAGTAAATATTAATTTTGCAAAATAAATTATTTTTATCGATATTACGGACGATACAAGTTTTCTTTGTGGCGAGTATGGACCGATCGGTTATCTAAAATATTACAATTTAATTATTAAACCAGTTAAATAATGTTTATTTAATTATTAGAATCATACGTAAACAAAATTTATCGTATATTATTTTATTTACTTATTTTACGACACTCGAGTTTTTCGCGTGTGGACCGATCGGACGATGGCAGAGTCTTCGTTCTCATAGAACTCTCGGGTGTCGACCGATCGGGGCTCTCCCCTGCGAGTGAATGCTCTTCGAGTGGATGGGATATGGACCGATCGGTTGCTTAAAACTTACAATTCAATTAATAGGATTATTAAAATATTTGTCGAACAATGATCCAAGTATGTGAACATCATTTATAATCGTTGAATTTTGTTTTTCTTTTTTTTTGAATTTTTCTTTCGTCAGTCGTCGCATGTCGACCGATCGAGCGATGGCCAGAATTTTTTTCTCTCGGAAGTCGCGCGTCGACCCATCGAGACTGTTCGCTGCGAGTGAATGTTGCTGTTACGCTGCACTACGGATCGATGGAGTATGGACCGATCGGTTCTCAAAAAATTACAATCCATTGAATATGATTATACAAGTATTTGTAAAATGGTTGAACAAGTATAAGTCTCAACGTCGCTTCGAATATTTCAGATTTTTTTCCATAGAACTTGGAATTTGTCGCAAGCCGTCGCGTGTCGACCGATCGGACGATGTCCCCAGTCGTTGTTCTCATAGAACTCTCGGGTGTCGACCGATCGAAGCTCTTCGCTGCTAGTGAATGCTCTGGCACTGTGCATGGAGTATGGACCGATCGGCTGCTCGACACTTACAATTCCATTAATATTATTATAAAAATATTTGTAAAATAATGAACCAAGTGCGTGAACATCATTTATAATTAGTAACAATTTTTTTTATTTTTTTTATAATTTTTTTTCCTCAGTCCTCGCGTGTCGACCACTGAGTAACAATTTTCTTCTCTCGGAAGTCGCGCCTCGACCCATCGAGACTGTTCGCTGCGAGTGAATGTTGCTGTTACGCTACACTACGAGTGGATGGCGTATGGACCGATCGGGTCTCAAAAGCTTACAATTCACGAAATATGATTATACAAATATTTGTAAAATGGTTGAACAAGTATTGTCACAACGTCATTTCCAATATTTAGGATTTTTTTTTTCGTAGAACTCGGTATTTATCCCAAGCCTTCGCGTGTCGACCGATCGGACGATGCCCGAGGCTTTGTTCTCATAGAACTCTCGGGTGTCGAACGATCGAGGCTCTTCGTTGCGAGTGAATGCTCTCGCACTGTGGTAGGAGTATGGACCGATCGGTTGCTCCACACTTACAATTCAATTAATATTATTATGAAAATACTTGTAAAATAATGAACCAAGTGCGCGAACATCATTTATAATTTGTGACAATTTTTTTTCTTTTTTTAGAATTTTTTTTCCTCAGACGTCGCGTGTCGACCACTCAGTAACAATTTTCTTCTCTTGGAAGTCGCGCATCGACCCATCGAGACTATCCACTCCGGGTGAATGGTGTTACGCTACACTGCGACTGTACGGAGTATGGACCGATCGGTTCTCAAAAACTTACAATCCATGGAATATGATTATACAAATGATTGTAAAATAGTTAAACAAGTATGTAAACGTGACTTCCAATATTTCGGACATTTTTTTCGTACAATTTGAAATTTATTACAAGACGTCGCGTGTCGACCGATCGGACGACAGGCAGAATTTTCTTAACATGGAAACCGTGCGTCGACCGATAGAGACTCTTCGCTCCGAATGAATGCCGTTCTACAAGTGGATGGAGTATGGGCCACTCGGTTTCTGAAAACATACAAATCATGATGAGATAATAAAAAAAAATATTCGTGAAACGGTTGAACAAGTATTTCAATGTCATTTTTTTCGTCGCAGAACTCGAAATTTTTCAGAATTTTCTTCTCTTCAAAGTCGCGCGTCAACCGTTCGCTGCGAGTGAATAAATGCTCTTGGATTTCAGCGGCATTTTTTTCTTTTCTTCGAAGAACTCGACATAACAATTTTCAGCCGTTGAAGAATCTGTTGGCCGCGAGTGAATGCTCTCGCACTAAACTATAAGTGGACGGAGTATGGACCGATTGATACTCAAAAACTTACAATTCATGGAATGTGATTGTAAAAATATTTGTTAAATTGTTGAACAAGTATATCGATGTCAATTATAATTTTTTGTATTTTTTCCCCTAAAGTTTTTACGACATTTTTCTGGTACGTGAGTAACTTTTGTGGTACTCGAACAGCTCCTTTCATCTCTTTTGATTTATGCTTTAATATTTTGGTCTATTTTAATACTTTTAATACTTTTGTGGGGAAATTGTTTTTAGTAACCTTATTATTTCGGTTGGGGGGGGGGGGGGGGCAGCCTCCCTTTTTGGGGAGTATTTTGTTTGGGTTGTTCCCCTTTTGTAAATTCTTTTTTCTTTTGCTTTTTGGTCTTCCCTTTTTTTATTTTTTTTAAATTTTTTATTTTTTTTGTTTTATTTATTTATTTAAAAAAAATTTCTATTTTTATTTAAAAATTTTTTCTTTTCGTTTTTTTTCTTCCTTTTTTTGTGGTTCCTCTTTTTTTGGTTTGGGTTTTTTTGCGCTTGTTTTTTTGGGGTCCCTTCTTTTTTGGGTTAGGGTTTTTTTGTGGTCCCTATTTTTTTATTTTTTTTATTTTTTTATTTTTTTATTTTTTTTTAAATTTATTTATTTTTTTTAAATTTATTTTTATTTTTTTTAATATATTTTTTTTATTTTCGTTATGTTCTTCCTTTTTTTTGGGGTCCCTAATGAGGGACCCCAAAAAAAAGGAAGAACATAACGAAGAGGGAAAACAAAACGAACATAAAAAAAGAGGGACCACAAAAAACCCTAACCCTGAAAATGTTTAGGGTTAGGGTTTTTTGTGGTCCCTCTTTTTTTTCTTTTTTTTTCTTTATTTTATTTTTTTTTATTTTCGTTATGTTCTTCTTTTTTTGGGGTCCCTCATTTTTAGGGTTAGGGTTTTTTGTGGTCCCTCTTTTTTTTAAAGCTTTTTTTTTTAGCTTTTTTTTGCGGTCCCTCCTTTTTGGGTTTGGGTTTTTTGCGCTTGTTCTTTTGGGGGCCCTTTTTTGGGGTTTTTTTGTGGCTTTTAGGGACCACAAAACGAACATAAAAAAAGAGGGACCACAAAAAACCCTAACCCTAAAAATGTTTAGGGTTAGGGTTTTTTGTGGTCCCTCTTTTTTTTTTTTTTTTTTTTTTTTTTTTTTTTTTTTTTTTTCTTTTTCTTTTTTTTTCTTTTTTTTTAGCTTTTTTTTTTTAGCTTTTTTTTGCGGTCCCTCCTTTTTGGGTTTGGGTTTTTTTGCGCTTGTTCTTTTGGGGGCCCCCCCCTTTTTTTTTTTTTTTTTTTTTTTTTTCTTTTTTTTTTTTCTTTTTTTTTCTTTTTTTCTTTTTTTTTTTTCTTTTTTTTTTTTTTTTTTTTTTCTTTTTTTTTTTTTTTTTTTTTTTTCTTTTTTTTTTTTTTCTTTTTTTTTCTTTTTTTTTTCTTTTTCTTTTTTTTTTTTTTTCTTTTTTTTTAGCTTTTTTTTGCGGTCCCTCCTTTTTGGGTTTGGGTTTTTTTGCGCTTGTTCTTTTGGGGGCCCTTTTTTGGGTTTTTTTGTGGCCCCTCCTTTTTTGGGTTTGGGTTTTTAAGCGCTTGTTTTTTTGGGTCCCTCCTTTTTTGGGTTTCGGTTTTTCAACGCTTGTTATTTTAAAGGTCCCTTTTTTTGGATTCGGGTTTTTTTGTGGTCCCTCCTTTTTTGGGTTTGGGTTTTTAAGCGCTTGTTTTTTTTGGGTCCCCTCTTTTTTGGGTTTGGGTTTTTTGTGGTCCCTCCTTTTTTGGGTTTGGGTTTTTAAGCGCTTGTTTTTTTTGGGTCCCCTCTTTTTTGGGTTTGGGTTTTTTGTGGTCCCTCCTTTTTCGGGATTGGTTTTTTAACTTCCTTTTTTGGGTTTTTAAAAATTTGTTTTCTTATTTTTTTGGAGTTTTTGTTTTGTTTTTCTGCGTATTTTCTCCAATTTTTTTTTATGAATTATTTTTCTATAATAATGGCTGGATGGACTTTTATCGGTTTGCGGAAGAAGGAGTGAGGAGGAGGAGGAGGAGGAGGAGGAGGACATTTTTTATTCGGGTTTTTTCGCAATTTTTTCGTCGTTTTTTGTTGTTTCTTCATCTTCCTCTTTTAGGGTTTAAAAAAAAATTTGCGTATATTTTCCAAGTTTTTTGTATGAATTTTTTTTGTAATTCACGAAAAAGCAGTAAAAATATGAAAGAAAAAATAAATAAATGGAAACGAAATGTAAACTTCAATACTTTGTTTATCAATTAGTTTCCAATTTTCCTTTCACCGTCTTCGGTGAATGCCAGTAGTCCAGTACGAAAAAAGAAATTCAATAACATAAACTTTAATCCGGACGATTGGTTGATACAATTATTATAATCACCACAGTACAAGAGACTAATTGCGATACTTGAGAAAGTTGAGGATATAAATTGAATAAAATTCAATATAAATCCATGTCTCGCTCGCATCGCTTTATTCTGCAGTAAGGAGAAAAAAGTTGAGTGGGATACAAAAGTATTGATATGTTTTCATAAATATTCAGAGGTAAGCGAGTCGATTCCTCACGCGCATTGCTTCACTTTTGGGAACAAGATTTAAAAAATAAAAATAAAAAGCTCGTGTGCGAGATACAAGAACACACTATGTGATGACGAGCGATCGAATCTCACGCGCATTGCTTCGCTATGCCGCGATGAAAAGAAAAAAAAAAGAAAAAAAAACACGTCTTTCGTTTACGAGATACAAAAATTTTCGAATCTCACGCGCATTGCTTCGCTGTGCCGCGATGAAAAGAAAAAAAAAGAAAAAAAAAACACGTCTTTCGGTTACGAGATACAAAAATATTCGAATCTCACGCGCATTGCTTCGCTGTGCCGTGATGAAAAGAAAAAAAAGAAAAAAAAAACACAAGTCTTTCGTTTACGAGATACAAAAATCTTCGAATCTCACGCGCATTGCTTCGCTTTGCCGTACGACGAAAAAAAAACGAGTCTTTTGCGAGATACAAAGATATTCGAATCTCACGCGCATTGCTTCGCTTTGCCGTACGACGAAAAAAAAACAAGTCTTTTGCGAGATACAAAGATATTCGAATCTCACGCGCATTGCTTCGCTTTGCCGTACGACGAAAAAAAAACAAGTCTTTTGCGAGATACCAAAAAATATTCGAATCTCACGCGCATTGCTTCACTTGGTAGAAAAAAAAAATAAAAAAAGAAAACACTCGCGCGTCTCCCGCCACGAAAAAGAGGAGACACACTCCTCTATATTCGCTTTACAGCGGAGACGCTAACGAGAGCGTTTCTTTGTTTTTTTTTGTCGTAACATGTACACAAAAAAAATAAAATATAATCGTACACGGGGCCTCGTCTAACCGACAAGACGAATCCCCAAGCCAAGGGCTGAGTCTCAACAGATCGCAGCGTGGTAACTGCTCTACCGAGTACAACACCCCGCCAGGTACCTAAGTCGTCTACAGACGATTCCGAGTCTCGACATCGAACTTTTTAAACCCATGATCGACCTTTAGATGCCAAGCCGACGTACGGTAAGATCCCGCAGACTGCTCTGGAATGACACCGTAAGGCAAACGGGGCTCGTGCGATGACAGGTCCGTGAACCTGCACACCTAATAGAGTTTCACATTGTTTTGAGCCTTTCGACTCACGAGACTCCTAGTGATATCGTTGCCTCCTTTGACTAGAAAGGATACGGCCTTAGAGGCGTTCAGGCATAATCCCACGGATGGTAGCTTCGCACCACCGGCCGCTCGACCGAGTGCGTGAACCAAATGTCCGAACCTGCGGTTCCTCTCGTACTGAGCAGGATTACTATCGCAACGACGAGTCATCAGTAGGGTAAAACTAACCTGTCTCACGACGGTCTAAACCCAGCTCACGTTCCCTGTTGGCGGGTGAACAATCCGACGCTTGGCGAATTCTGCTT
>CAUEHJ010000031.1:0-2500 GCA_958510785.1 Exephanes ischioxanthus
GATTCCCTCTGTCCCTATCTACTCCCCGCAGGGGTGGTAGAGGGGTGCACGGAGCTGTGGGATGATCCGTCAGTCATATGCTTGTCGCCGCTCGAACCACCGGGGAGTAGCGTCCCCGCGGTTACCGAGCTCGGGTCTTAAGGGGACCCGTTAGGGGGTCCGGGTTCTTTGCTTTGCAAATGTTCCTTGTCAACCAGTCACCGAAACACAGCATAACCACGAGTCGGTAAATGGCTCTTATGTGGTTCTCGTCGCAAAATCCACGACCAAATCGTGTGCATAATCAATGCGGGGATAGGAACCGCCTAAAGTCAAGACCGCACGTCCACTCTTGACGGGTTCGCGACCAAGGCACGCGTTTACGCTGCCTGGTTTCGTCCCGTTGTCACTCAGAGTGGAGAGACGGTCGACGGAAAGGCGATCCTTCGGAACTGCTTGTGCATGCTGCGAGGAGGTCGCTGGTCGGTGATACTCGGTCGCAGTTCAGGCTGACGCACCGAGACACGCCGTGTCTCTAGTAAACCCACGAGGGTATATCGTGTGGTGCAATCAATGCGGGGATAGGATCCGCCTAAAGTCAAGACCGCACGTCCTCTCTTGACGGGTTCGCGACCAGGCAGCGTCACGCTGCGTGGTTTCGTCCCGTTGTCACCCAGAGTGGACAGGCCGTCGACGAATAGGCGATCCTTCGTAACTGCTTGTGCGTGCAGCGATGTGGTCTCTGGTCGGTGACACTCGGTCGCAGCTTAGGCTGACGCACCGAGAGACGCCGTGTCTCTAGTAAATCCACGGGAATATTGTGTGTACAATCAATGCGGGGATAGGAACCGCCTAAAGTCAAGACCGCACGTCCTCTCTTGACGGGTTCGCGACCAGGCAGCGTCACGCTGCGTGGTTTCGTCCCGTTGTCACCCAGAGTGGACAGGCCGTCGACGAATAGGCGATCCTTCGTAACTGCTTGTGCGTGCAGCGATGGGATCTCTGGTCGGTGATACTCGGGCGCAGTTTAGGCTGACGCACCGAGAGACGCCGTAGTGCCCAGCAGCGGCTCGCAAGAGTTGCTGCGGCACTCGAGAGAGTCTACTGTGATCCGGCTCGCGATTTTTATGCTACGTCGCGTAATTATCCCGATGCTTGGTCGCAAGGACGATAAGCAGACCCGGTCAAGAGACCTCTGGCAAGTTTCATCCTGGAGGATGCTCTGGGTGCCATTCCCAGGTGCATTCAAGAATATGGTTCCCGATGACGACTGCGGTCGCCAGCGGGCTTGTCCATCGATGGTTAATACAGTGAAAGGAGACCGTATATGTGAAACGAACCAGGAGGTTGAGACCGACGAGAAGTGGAGGGCTCTCGCTTTGGTCGACCCCGTGTGGCTACCGAACCACACGTGAGACTTAAAACAGTGGCTTGTACCACTAGTCAGTTATTGGACCCTAGGGGAGGTGACAATCATAACGCGGCGGCTCGAAAGAGTCGTCACGTTTCGAACGGAGTGATTGTCAAAGACCTCTATTAGAGGATTGGTGTCTAGGGGGGTACACTGTATCGCAAACGGAGGGTAGACAGGTTTTTGTTGGGTTTGCTCTTTATGGGCGCGAGACCTTCGGGTCGACCATAGAATGACGGCTTCGTGCTTGATTTCTTATACACTAACTGTCCCTATCTACTCCCCGCAGGGGTGGTAGAGGGGTGCACGGAGCTGTGGGATGATCCGTCAGTCATATGCTTGTCGCCGCTCGAACCACCGGGGAGTAGCGTCCCCGCGGTTACCGAGCTCGGGTCTTAAGGGGACCCGTTAGGGGGTCCGGGTTCTTTGCTTTGCAAATGTTCCTTGTCAACCAGTCACCGAAACACAGCATAACCACGAGTCGGTAAATGGCTCTTATGTGGTTCTCGTCGCAAAATCCACGACCAAATCGTGTGCATAATCAATGCGGGGATAGGAACCGCCTAAAGTCAAGACCGCACGTCCACTCTTGACGGGTTCGCGACCAAGGCACGCGTTTACGCTGCCTGGTTTCGTCCCGTTGTCACTCAGAGTGGAGAGACGGTCGACGGAAAGGCGATCCTTCGGAACTGCTTGTGCATGCTGCGAGGAGGTCGCTGGTCGGTGATACTCGGTCGCAGTTCAGGCTGACGCACCGAGACACGCCGTGTCTCTAGTAAACCCACGAGGGTATATCGTGTGGTGCAATCAATGCGGGGATAGGATCCGCCTAAAGTCAAGACCGCACGTCCTCTCTTGACGGGTTCGCGACCAGGCAGCGTCACGCTGCGTGGTTTCGTCCCGTTGTCACCCAGAGTGGACAGGCCGTCGACGAATAGGCGATCCTTCGTAACTGCTTGTGCGTGCAGCGATGTGGTCTCTGGTCGGTGACACTCGGTCGCAGCTTAGGCTGACGCACCGAGAGACGCCGTGTCTCTAGTAAATCCACGGGAATATCGTGTGTACAATCAATGCGGGGATAGGAACCGCCTAAAGTCAAGACCGCACGTC
>CAUEHJ010000031.1:7500-10000 GCA_958510785.1 Exephanes ischioxanthus
AAAAAAATAAAAAAAGGGAAGACCAAAAAGCAAAAGAAAAAAGAATTTACAAAAGGGGAACAACCCAAACAAAATACTCCCCAAAAAGGGAGGCTGCCCCCCCCCCCCCCCCAACCGAAATAATAAGGTTACTAAAAACAATTTCCCCACAAAAGTATTAAAAGTATTAAAATAGACCAAAATATTAAAGCATAAATCAAAAGAGATGAAAGGAGCTGTTCGAGTACCACAAAAGTTACTCACGTACCAGAAAAATGTCGTAAAAACTTTAGGGGAAAAAATACAAAAAATTATAATTGACATCGATATACTTGTTCAACAATTTAACAAATATTTTTACAATCACATTCCATGAATTGTAAGTTTTTGAGTATCAATCGGTCCATACTCCGTCCACTTATAGTTTAGTGCGAGAGCATTCACTCGCGGCCAACAGATTCTTCAACGGCTGAAAATTGTTATGTCGAGTTCTTCGAAGAAAAGAAAAAAATGCCGCTGAAATCCAAGAGCATTTATTCACTCGCAGCGAACGGTTGACGCGCGACTTTGAAGAGAAGAAAATTCTGAAAAATTTCGAGTTCTGCGACGAAAAAAATGACATTGAAATACTTGTTCAACCGTTTCACGAATATTTTTTTTTATTATCTCATCATGATTTGTATGTTTTCAGAAACCGAGTGGCCCATACTCCATCCACTTGTAGAACGGCATTCATTCGGAGCGAAGAGTCTCTATCGGTCGACGCACGGTTTCCATGTTAAGAAAATTCTGCCTGTCGTCCGATCGGTCGACACGCGACGTCTTGTAATAAATTTCAAATTGTACGAAAAAAATGTCCGAAATATTGGAAGTCACGTTTACATACTTGTTTAACTATTTTACAATCATTTGTATAATCATATTCCATGGATTGTAAGTTTTTGAGAACCGATCGGTCCATACTCCGTACAGTCGCAGTGTAGCGTAACACCATTCACCCGGAGTGGATAGTCTCGATGGGTCGATGCGCGACTTCCAAGAGAAGAAAATTGTTACTGAGTGGTCGACACGCGACGTCTGAGGAAAAAAAATTCTAAAAAAAGAAAAAAAATTGTCACAAATTATAAATGATGTTCGCGCACTTGGTTCATTATTTTACAAGTATTTTCATAATAATATTAATTGAATTGTAAGTGTGGAGCAACCGATCGGTCCATACTCCTACCACAGTGCGAGAGCATTCACTCGCAACGAAGAGCCTCGATCGTTCGACACCCGAGAGTTCTATGAGAACAAAGCCTCGGGCATCGTCCGATCGGTCGACACGCGAAGGCTTGGGATAAATACCGAGTTCTACGAAAAAAAAAATCCTAAATATTGGAAATGACGTTGTGACAATACTTGTTCAACCATTTTACAAATATTTGTATAATCATATTTCGTGAATTGTAAGCTTTTGAGACCCGATCGGTCCATACGCCATCCACTCGTAGTGTAGCGTAACAGCAACATTCACTCGCAGCGAACAGTCTCGATGGGTCGAGGCGCGACTTCCGAGAGAAGAAAATTGTTACTCAGTGGTCGACACGCGAGGACTGAGGAAAAAAAATTATAAAAAAAATAAAAAAAATTGTTACTAATTATAAATGATGTTCACGCACTTGGTTCATTATTTTACAAATATTTTTATAATAATATTAATGGAATTGTAAGTGTCGAGCAGCCGATCGGTCCATACTCCATGCACAGTGCCAGAGCATTCACTAGCAGCGAAGAGCTTCGATCGGTCGACACCCGAGAGTTCTATGAGAACAACGACTGGGGACATCGTCCGATCGGTCGACACGCGACGGCTTGCGACAAATTCCAAGTTCTATGGAAAAAAATCTGAAATATTCGAAGCGACGTTGAGACTTATACTTGTTCAACCATTTTACAAATACTTGTATAATCATATTCAATGGATTGTAATTTTTTGAGAACCGATCGGTCCATACTCCATCGATCCGTAGTGCAGCGTAACAGCAACATTCACTCGCAGCGAACAGTCTCGATGGGTCGACGCGCGACTTCCGAGAGAAAAAAATTCTGGCCATCGCTCGATCGGTCGACATGCGACGACTGACGAAAGAAAAATTCAAAAAAAAAGAAAAACAAAATTCAACGATTATAAATGATGTTCACATACTTGGATCATTGTTCGACAAATATTTTAATAATCCTATTAATTGAATTGTAAGTTTTAAGCAACCGATCGGTCCATATCCCATCCACTCGAAGAGCATTCACTCGCAGGGGAGAGCCCCGATCGGTCGACACCCGAGAGTTCTATGAGAACGAAGACTCTGCCATCGTCCGATCGGTCCACACGCGAAAAACTCGAGTGTCGTAAAATAAGTAAATAAAATAATATACGATAAATTTTGTTTACGTATGATTCTAATAATTAAATAAACATTATTTAACTGGTTTAATAATTAAATTGTAATATTTTAGATAACCGATCGGTCCATACTCGCCA
>CAUEHJ010000031.1:17500-22500 GCA_958510785.1 Exephanes ischioxanthus
GCACATATGCCAGGATAGGCTGTCCGTGGGCGGATGAACTTCTTGGTACCCCGAGTACAATCAGGATAGTTCGCCCAATACTCGGCGAGCTGATCCCTGTCTGCCGACTGTCTGTTTTAGGGCGTCGGATATGATAGGGCAGCTTGTCTTGTATTTTGCTCGTTCGGGGATTAGCGGCCCCGCTTTGCCTAGCTCGGGTCTACCGGAGACTCGTGAGGTAAGTTCAAGGTTGACCCCGTTCAACTTATGAATATCCAGTTACCGGGGGCAGGGAGGGCGACGTCGCCCCGCCACGACCTCCTGGCTAGGTCGTGGTTTCGTCACCCAGACGGGTAATGATCTGCCCGGCAGTGCGTTTCGCTGGATCCATTCATCGCTGATGCATTGGACCTTAATGGGTAACGGTGTGAGGGCGCCTAAATCCCGCCGTTTTTTGGATCACGAGTAACCGATTATACAGGGAGCTCGCCAAAAGATACGGTCTCAACCGACTCGAGTGGTAGTCGCAATAAAGAGCGTGGTGCATGTAGGAAGAGCCGCCTGAAGCGGCGACCGGCTAGCCGGCTGAGACATTTCTCGGTGTCCGTCATCTTGAGGTTTGCTCTTGGTGTAAGGGTGTTAATACCCCGGTGTCAGGATTAACAGTCGGTCAGGAGGGCGCCTATGTGCGGGCTGAAGCCCGGTACGTTCCAAGCAGGGGTGCGTGCCTGGGGGGGGCTAACCGCCCCCCCCAGACCCCCCCGGTGCGGTCGTAACTATGACTCTCTTAAGGTAGCCAAATGCCTCGTCATCTAATTAGTGACGCGCATGAATGGATTAACGAGATTCCCTCTGTCCCTATCTACTCCCCCCCGAGTGTTGCCACCTTGTAGTGGTGGGGGGGCTCCGTGTTCCGATGATCCGTCGGGCCGAGCGGCGTGTCCGCTTTGGGTCGGCGGTGAGGTTCCAGCTAAGAGCAACACACCCCGTTATCTCGGGCGCTCCTTCCGGTGCGCCTGAACCGTCCTCCTCTGGTGCCTCTGGCGAATGCGGCGAGGGTACAGCGGGAAACCTGGGAGGCCCTCTCGGATGAGGGTTGACACGCCTGGGGGCCGCGCGGTAGTACCGGGGCCCGACTCGGATTCGCTACCCGGGTGGGCTGCCCCGTAGCAACGCGTGTAAAAAGCCTGTGTCGTCCCTGCAGGGCCCGGTAGCACCGGGGTGCGGACCTGCGGGGGTGGCCGGGTGTTGTCCCCGCCGAGGCCACGCTGCAGTAAGCCGGAGGTACATGGAGGGGGGTTGCGGTTTGGGTTTAGCCGGTTGGGGGGCTTGGGGTTTCGGGTTGGGGTTTGGGTTGAGGGGGGGTTTTGGGGGGTATGGGTGTGTTGGGAGGAGCGAGCTGGGGAATCTCGAGAAAAAAGCCCTACTTTATGTAAATATGTCCGGTTTAAATAAAGTATCAAAGGTGTCTAAGGACATTGGGCTTCCCGCGGCCCAAACATCGAGGATGGAGGTGGAGGAGAGCCTCGGCGCTGGGGGTGGTTCGGCCACTCCCGTCGGTGAGCCCGTGGTGCGGCTGGAGAGGAGGTCCGGTATGGGTCCTCCTCCTCCTGCCTCACCGGGTATGAAGAGGCGAGCGCCTCGCTCGGGCGAGGACTCGGCGGCGTCGTCGGGGGCCGAATCGGCCGCGTCGGCGTCGACGTCGGTGTCGCGCCGGAGCTCGAGGAGCTTGAAGAGGATGGCGGTAGCGAGGAGCAAGTCTCCGGTGGCGGTGAGCGGTGGGGCTCAGCCCGATGCCCGTCTTCGGGGGCTGCCCTCCGATACCGCGACGGGGTCCGATACGGAGTTGGAGGAATCCGCGTCTGCGGCGCGCCCGGGGCCGAAAAGCTCGAAGCGGGTGGGCCGCAAGAAGAGGGCGTCACCCGCAGGTGAGCGCGGTGCTGACCGGTCCCTGGGCCGGGTGCCGCCCTCTGGGGACGCGGAGTCGTCGGTCGGGGTGGACGGACCGGTGGCCTGTGGGCACTCGACCGTGGGTCAGGCCTCCGCGCCGGCTGTCGATGCGCCGGGAGCGAAGGGGTCGAGGAAGCGCTCTAAGAAGAGGTCGAAGGCGACGGCGGTCTCGGCGGAGCCTTCGGAGCGGTCGCTTGAGCGGGTGGCTGAGCCTTCCGGGGCTACCGGGATGGCTGCGCCGTTGGCTCGGCTCGTTGTTCCGGCCACAGCCTTCGGCGGGGAGGGGCCCCCTAGGCGAGTCGAGCTCGCCGAGGTGGTGGCCCGGGCGGAACAGCTGGCGGGGGAGGTGCGGGCAAGCACCATGAACCCCGACAACAAGGTGGTGAAGGGTGTCGCCTCGTACATCGAGGAGAGACTGGGGGGCATGATGTCTCTCCTCGTCGCGTTGTCGGGGCGGGTGGAGGGACTGACGGGCGAGTGTGCGGGCCTGCGTACCGCGCACGAGCTCGTCGTCCGCCAGGTGGCGGTCCGATCGGTGGGGCCTGGGGCGGCTCCGTGCCCTGTTCCCCAGCCGGCGCCTGGGCGTCCGAGGAGCTTCGCCGAAGCCGCGGCTGCGGCGCCCCCCGGGGGGGTGCCGCCGCGTCCGGTGGGGGTGAGTGTGGGGTGTCCCCCTCCCCCGCCGAGACGGCGGGCGCCGCGGACCCCTCAGCATGCCGTCTTTGTGAAGGCGGCAGAGGGGTCGTTGGCGCCGGCGGAGGTCAAGGCGAGGCTCAAGGGGTTGGTCAACCCCGGGGAGGCCTCGGTTTGCGTGACGGGGGTGAGGTCCGTCCCGGGGGGTGTCCTTGTGGAGACCCGCACGGAGGCGGACCTCGAGTTCTTCCGTGGGAACGAGGCCATCCGCCGGGGTGGGCTGACCGTGTCGGCGCCCGAGGCGCCGAGGCGGAAGCTTGGGGTGTTTGCGGTCCCGGAGGAGACGTCGGAGGAGGTGGTTTTGGCCGCCCTCCGGTCCCAGGGACCGCCCGGCATGGGCGAGGAGGAGTTCCGCGCGGCCGTGAGGGTCGCGCGGAAGTTTGAGGGGCGCAGGGCGGCCCTAAAGGCCACTAACTGGGTCCTGGAAGTCACGCCGGAGGTCGCGGCCGTGCTGGTCGCGAGGGGCCGGGTTTTCCTGGGCTGGCACTCCTGCCTGGTCCGGGACTATGTCGAGGCGGACCGGTGTTTCCGGTGCCTGGGCTTCGGCCACCCGTCTGCGTCCTGCCCAAAGCGGGAGCTGACGTGTGGCTGGTGTGCCGGAGTCGGGCATTCCGCCTCGGCGTGCCCGGCGAGGGGGCAGCCTCCCTGTTGTGTTAACTGCAGGGAGGCCGGCCTAGGGGCCGCCCATCGGGCGATGGATGGGTCGTGCCCGCTCTACCGGGCGGCGCTCGAAGGGCAGCGGGCTGCTGCTGCGGAGGAGCGGGCCCGGCATGGGGCTCCGGTTTGTCCCGTCTCGCTAGGCCAAAATGGCTAGTCGGCCTCCCCCTGCGTGTGGCGCTGGTGGGCTGGGGAGCCCGGGGCCAGTCCGGCTCCGTGTCCTCCAGCTCAACTGCCAGCGGTCCCGAGGGGTGATGGCCGAACTCGGCCAGGCACTCGTCGAGGGCTGCTACGACGCCGCGCTGCTGCAGGAGCCATACCTGCGGGCGGGCGGTTTCGTGGCGGGGCTCCCGGCTTGGATGCGGGTCTTCCAGAGCGGCGACGGCAAGTCTGCCGTCGTCCTCTCCAACGCGTCGCTTGATGCGACGGTCGTCGCCGTGCCTGGCGGGGACGGGGGTGCCACGGTGTGGGTGCGCGGCGGCTTCGGTACTCTGTACCTTAGCTCCGTGTACTGCCGTCATGGGGAGCCTCTCGGTAGCTATCTCCAGTATTTGGAGTGGGTATTTACCCAGCTGCCGGGGGCCCCTGTGGTGGCGGGCATGGATGCAAACGCCGTGTCCCGCCTGTGGCACTCCAAGAACCGCTTCAGGGGGCACCAGAATGCCGTCAGGGGTGGTGAGTTTGAGACCTTCATAGTCGCGTGTGACTTGGAGGTTTTGAACGAGCCATCCCGGTATTTCACGTTTGACGGACCTACGGGTAGATCGGATATCGACGTAACTCTGGGGAGGGGTGTTGAGCGGGTGTACCGGGTCGGGTGGGAGATCCTGCCCGAGCTGGTGCACTCGGACCACAACTCCGTCTGTGTGACCCTTCTCCGGAGGGATGGGGCGTCCGATCTTCCGCTGCCTGTTCTCAGGTGGCGGACCGTCGGCGTGGATTGGGCGGCTTATGGTGCCGCCCTGGTGCAGGCTGCGGACGGCCTGGATGGCGACGCGTTGGTGGAGGCCGGGCCCGTCGCCCTGGCCGGGGCGGTCACGACTCTACTCCAGGGCGTGAACGACTCTCGGCTGGGGAGGGCGGGCACGGTGCCGCGAAGGAGATCCCGCTGGTGGAGCCGGGAGCTTACCTCGGCGAGGCGGCTGGCGAGGCGGGCCAGGGTGGCCCTCCAGCGTGCCAGAAGGCACGACGAACCTGAGGAGGTCCGGGCGGTGCTGCGGGTCGAGTATCGTGAGCTCGCCCGGAGCTACCACCGCCTGGTCCTCCAAAGGAAGGAGGACGACTGGCGGGGCTTTGTGGGCGACGTGGGCAACGCGGACCCCTGGGGGGACGTTTATCGCATCCTCCGGGGTCGGCGGGGCCCCGTCGACATTGGTGGGGTTAGGGTCGGGGGGGCGCTTGCCACCTCTTGGGAGGCGAGTGCCAGGGCGCTGTTGGAACGGTTTTTCCCTCGGCTTCCGGAGAGGGAGCCACGAGAGGAGGAGAACCGCCCGGCGCCCGATCCCCCGGCCCTCATCACGCTGGCAGAGCTCAGGGGTGCCCTCAGGAGAATGAGGGTGTGTAGTGCACCCGGGCCTGACGGGATCGGTGTCCGCATGTTGCGGGCACTGGTCTCGTTTGTGCCGGATCTGGCCCTGGCCATGTACAACGGCTGCTTGGAAGCTGGGGTTTTTCCGCCCCAGTGGAAGAGCGCCCGCGTCGTGGCCATTCTAAAGGGCCCCGAG
>CAUEHJ010000031.1:27500-32500 GCA_958510785.1 Exephanes ischioxanthus
AAAAAGGAGGGACCACAAAAAAACCCGAATCCAAAAAAAGGGACCTTTAAAATAACAAGCGTTGAAAAACCGAAACCCAAAAAAGGAGGGACCCAAAAAAACAAGCGCTTAAAAACCCAAACCCAAAAAAGGAGGGGCCACAAAAAAACCCAAAAAAGGGCCCCCAAAAGAACAAGCGCAAAAAAACCCAAACCCAAAAAGGAGGGACCGCAAAAAAAAGCTAAAAAAAAAGAAAAAAAAAAAAAAAGAAAAAGAAAAAAAAAAGAAAAAAAAAGAAAAAAAAAAAAAAGAAAAAAAAAAAAAAAAAAAAAAAAGAAAAAAAAAAAAAAAAAAAAAAGAAAAAAAAAAAAGAAAAAAAGAAAAAAAAAGAAAAAAAAAAAAGAAAAAAAAAAAAAAAAAAAAAAAAAAGGGGGGGGCCCCCAAAAGAACAAGCGCAAAAAAACCCAAACCCAAAAAGGAGGGACCGCAAAAAAAAGCTAAAAAAAAAAAGCTAAAAAAAAAGAAAAAAAAAGAAAAAGAAAAAAAAAAAAAAAAAAAAAAAAAAAAAAAAAAAAAAAAAGAGGGACCACAAAAAACCCTAACCCTAAACATTTTTAGGGTTAGGGTTTTTTGTGGTCCCTCTTTTTTTATGTTCGTTTTGTGGTCCCTAAAAGCCACAAAAAAACCCCAAAAAAGGGCCCCCAAAAGAACAAGCGCAAAAAACCCAAACCCAAAAAGGAGGGACCGCAAAAAAAAGCTAAAAAAAAAAGCTTTAAAAAAAAGAGGGACCACAAAAAACCCTAACCCTAAAAATGAGGGACCCCAAAAAAAGAAGAACATAACGAAAATAAAAAAAAATAAAATAAAGAAAAAAAAAGAAAAAAAAGAGGGACCACAAAAAACCCTAACCCTAAACATTTTCAGGGTTAGGGTTTTTTGTGGTCCCTCTTTTTTTATGTTCGTTTTGTTTTCCCTCTTCGTTATGTTCTTCCTTTTTTTTGGGGTCCCTCATTAGGGACCCCAAAAAAAAGGAAGAACATAACGAAAATAAAAAAAATATATTAAAAAAAATAAAAATAAATTTAAAAAAAATAAATAAATTTAAAAAAAAATAAAAAAATAAAAAAATAAAAAAAATAAAAAAATAGGGACCACAAAAAAACCCTAACCCAAAAAAGAAGGGACCCCAAAAAAACAAGCGCAAAAAAACCCAAACCAAAAAAAGAGGAACCACAAAAAAAGGAAGAAAAAAAACGAAAAGAAAAAATTTTTAAATAAAAATAGAAATTTTTTTTAAATAAATAAATAAAACAAAAAAAATAAAAAATTTAAAAAAAATAAAAAAAGGGAAGACCAAAAAGCAAAAGAAAAAAGAATTTACAAAAGGGGAACAACCCAAACAAAATACTCCCCAAAAAGGGAGGCTGCCCCCCCCCCCCCCCCAACCGAAATAATAAGGTTACTAAAAACAATTTCCCCACAAAAGTATTAAAAGTATTAAAATAGACCAAAATATTAAAGCATAAATCAAAAGAGATGAAAGGAGCTGTTCGAGTACCACAAAAGTTACTCACGTACCAGAAAAATGTCGTAAAAACTTTAGGGGAAAAAATACAAAAAATTATAATTGACATCGATATACTTGTTCAACAATTTAACAAATATTTTTACAATCACATTCCATGAATTGTAAGTTTTTGAGTATCAATCGGTCCATACTCCGTCCACTTATAGTTTAGTGCGAGAGCATTCACTCGCGGCCAACAGATTCTTCAACGGCTGAAAATTGTTATGTCGAGTTCTTCGAAGAAAAGAAAAAAATGCCGCTGAAATCCAAGAGCATTTATTCACTCGCAGCGAACGGTTGACGCGCGACTTTGAAGAGAAGAAAATTCTGAAAAATTTCGAGTTCTGCGACGAAAAAAATGACATTGAAATACTTGTTCAACCGTTTCACGAATATTTTTTTTTATTATCTCATCATGATTTGTATGTTTTCAGAAACCGAGTGGCCCATACTCCATCCACTTGTAGAACGGCATTCATTCGGAGCGAAGAGTCTCTATCGGTCGACGCACGGTTTCCATGTTAAGAAAATTCTGCCTGTCGTCCGATCGGTCGACACGCGACGTCTTGTAATAAATTTCAAATTGTACGAAAAAAATGTCCGAAATATTGGAAGTCACGTTTACATACTTGTTTAACTATTTTACAATCATTTGTATAATCATATTCCATGGATTGTAAGTTTTTGAGAACCGATCGGTCCATACTCCGTACAGTCGCAGTGTAGCGTAACACCATTCACCCGGAGTGGATAGTCTCGATGGGTCGATGCGCGACTTCCAAGAGAAGAAAATTGTTACTGAGTGGTCGACACGCGACGTCTGAGGAAAAAAAATTCTAAAAAAAGAAAAAAAATTGTCACAAATTATAAATGATGTTCGCGCACTTGGTTCATTATTTTACAAGTATTTTCATAATAATATTAATTGAATTGTAAGTGTGGAGCAACCGATCGGTCCATACTCCTACCACAGTGCGAGAGCATTCACTCGCAACGAAGAGCCTCGATCGTTCGACACCCGAGAGTTCTATGAGAACAAAGCCTCGGGCATCGTCCGATCGGTCGACACGCGAAGGCTTGGGATAAATACCGAGTTCTACGAAAAAAAAAATCCTAAATATTGGAAATGACGTTGTGACAATACTTGTTCAACCATTTTACAAATATTTGTATAATCATATTTCGTGAATTGTAAGCTTTTGAGACCCGATCGGTCCATACGCCATCCACTCGTAGTGTAGCGTAACAGCAACATTCACTCGCAGCGAACAGTCTCGATGGGTCGAGGCGCGACTTCCGAGAGAAGAAAATTGTTACTCAGTGGTCGACACGCGAGGACTGAGGAAAAAAAATTATAAAAAAAATAAAAAAAATTGTTACTAATTATAAATGATGTTCACGCACTTGGTTCATTATTTTACAAATATTTTTATAATAATATTAATGGAATTGTAAGTGTCGAGCAGCCGATCGGTCCATACTCCATGCACAGTGCCAGAGCATTCACTAGCAGCGAAGAGCTTCGATCGGTCGACACCCGAGAGTTCTATGAGAACAACGACTGGGGACATCGTCCGATCGGTCGACACGCGACGGCTTGCGACAAATTCCAAGTTCTATGGAAAAAAATCTGAAATATTCGAAGCGACGTTGAGACTTATACTTGTTCAACCATTTTACAAATACTTGTATAATCATATTCAATGGATTGTAATTTTTTGAGAACCGATCGGTCCATACTCCATCGATCCGTAGTGCAGCGTAACAGCAACATTCACTCGCAGCGAACAGTCTCGATGGGTCGACGCGCGACTTCCGAGAGAAAAAAATTCTGGCCATCGCTCGATCGGTCGACATGCGACGACTGACGAAAGAAAAATTCAAAAAAAAAGAAAAACAAAATTCAACGATTATAAATGATGTTCACATACTTGGATCATTGTTCGACAAATATTTTAATAATCCTATTAATTGAATTGTAAGTTTTAAGCAACCGATCGGTCCATATCCCATCCACTCGAAGAGCATTCACTCGCAGGGGAGAGCCCCGATCGGTCGACACCCGAGAGTTCTATGAGAACGAAGACTCTGCCATCGTCCGATCGGTCCACACGCGAAAAACTCGAGTGTCGTAAAATAAGTAAATAAAATAATATACGATAAATTTTGTTTACGTATGATTCTAATAATTAAATAAACATTATTTAACTGGTTTAATAATTAAATTGTAATATTTTAGATAACCGATCGGTCCATACTCGCCACAAAGAAAACTTGTATCGTCCGTAATATCGATAAAAATAATTTATTTTGCAAAATTAATATTTACTTTAATCGAAAATAATGTTTAGAGTGATTGTTATTGACAATTGTTGCTCGGTTTCATTGATTTTACATGCTTCGAAGAGTGCTCGGACGTCGCGCGGAGTGCCAGCGAAAGAATGCCGCCCGGCCCGTTCAACGCTGTTTCGTCCCGTTCGAACGCCGTGGCTAAGGCCGGCCGTCGTGCCTCCGTAGGCGCCCCAGCTCGTTACTATAAGGGAGGCGAAGCATCGGTGCTACCGAGCGACGCGAGACTCTCGTTCGATGGACTGGTGGAGTACAGTTGGTGTATAATACAATATTACGCAGCATTACCACGGGTCGGTGTCTTTGACCGAATGGCTCTTATGTGGTACACGCCCTAGGCGCTTTTACATTATTATTGTATACAACAATATGTATAATACTGAGCATCGACTCACCCAATTCCGGGCGAGAATACAAGTATGAAAAAAAATCATACGAAACGAATCACGAAAGTGTCGAAACGACACAGCTTGTTCGCTGAGAAAAAATATTCTAGCGTCAAGAGTAGCAAACGAGAATGTTTGACTAATATACGCGGATTCGCACAAAATTTGTGTGTTTTCAAAGAGACAAAAGAGGTGTCGATGGTGCAATCCGTATAGCCGAGTTTCGAAGTCTCCAACGAGAGAGGAGATCTTCTTAGCTGAGCAAAAATAATAAATAAAATGAATAAAATGAATGTGGGAAAAAAGTGTGTGTCTCTCGCCGCGCTTTAGATACGATGCCGCGTCGCAAGACTCTGGAATCGATATCCGCGGGAGATTGACAACGACACTAAGAGAGAAAACACGAAGAGAGAGAGAAGAGTTTTATTATTTTACGAGACGGTAGAATTCGGATGGTGGTTTGCGTTTTTCGCATTCTCATTTCATCTCTCCGCCGAGCGTTGCAACGAAAGAAATATAAAAATCTCTGTCTCTCTCTGTGAGCTGTGTGCGTCTCGTAAACGAAAAACACGTTGACGAAGCTCCCTGGTTGATCCTGCCAGTAGTCATATGCTTGTCTCAAAGATTAAGCCATGCATGTCTCAGTACATGCCGTATTAAGGTGAAACCGCGAATGGCTCATTAAATCAGTTATGGTTCCTTAGATCGTACCCACATTT
>CAUEHJ010000031.1:45000-47500 GCA_958510785.1 Exephanes ischioxanthus
CCTAAACATTTTCAGGGTTAGGGTTTTTTGTGGTCCCTCTTTTTTTATGTTCGTTTTGTTTTCCCTCTTCGTTATGTTCTTCCTTTTTTTTGGGGTCCCTCATTAGGGACCCCAAAAAAAAGGAAGAACATAACGAAAATAAAAAAAATATATTAAAAAAAATAAAAATAAATTTAAAAAAAATAAATAAATTTAAAAAAAAATAAAAAAATAAAAAAATAAAAAAAATAAAAAAATAGGGACCACAAAAAAACCCTAACCCAAAAAAGAAGGGACCCCAAAAAAACAAGCGCAAAAAAACCCAAACCAAAAAAAGAGGAACCACAAAAAAAGGAAGAAAAAAAACGAAAAGAAAAAATTTTTAAATAAAAATAGAAATTTTTTTTAAATAAATAAATAAAACAAAAAAAATAAAAAATTTAAAAAAAATAAAAAAAGGGAAGACCAAAAAGCAAAAGAAAAAAGAATTTACAAAAGGGGAACAACCCAAACAAAATACTCCCCAAAAAGGGAGGCTGCCCCCCCCCCCCCCCCAACCGAAATAATAAGGTTACTAAAAACAATTTCCCCACAAAAGTATTAAAAGTATTAAAATAGACCAAAATATTAAAGCATAAATCAAAAGAGATGAAAGGAGCTGTTCGAGTACCACAAAAGTTACTCACGTACCAGAAAAATGTCGTAAAAACTTTAGGGGAAAAAATACAAAAAATTATAATTGACATCGATATACTTGTTCAACAATTTAACAAATATTTTTACAATCACATTCCATGAATTGTAAGTTTTTGAGTATCAATCGGTCCATACTCCGTCCACTTATAGTTTAGTGCGAGAGCATTCACTCGCGGCCAACAGATTCTTCAACGGCTGAAAATTGTTATGTCGAGTTCTTCGAAGAAAAGAAAAAAATGCCGCTGAAATCCAAGAGCATTTATTCACTCGCAGCGAACGGTTGACGCGCGACTTTGAAGAGAAGAAAATTCTGAAAAATTTCGAGTTCTGCGACGAAAAAAATGACATTGAAATACTTGTTCAACCGTTTCACGAATATTTTTTTTTATTATCTCATCATGATTTGTATGTTTTCAGAAACCGAGTGGCCCATACTCCATCCACTTGTAGAACGGCATTCATTCGGAGCGAAGAGTCTCTATCGGTCGACGCACGGTTTCCATGTTAAGAAAATTCTGCCTGTCGTCCGATCGGTCGACACGCGACGTCTTGTAATAAATTTCAAATTGTACGAAAAAAATGTCCGAAATATTGGAAGTCACGTTTACATACTTGTTTAACTATTTTACAATCATTTGTATAATCATATTCCATGGATTGTAAGTTTTTGAGAACCGATCGGTCCATACTCCGTACAGTCGCAGTGTAGCGTAACACCATTCACCCGGAGTGGATAGTCTCGATGGGTCGATGCGCGACTTCCAAGAGAAGAAAATTGTTACTGAGTGGTCGACACGCGACGTCTGAGGAAAAAAAATTCTAAAAAAAGAAAAAAAATTGTCACAAATTATAAATGATGTTCGCGCACTTGGTTCATTATTTTACAAGTATTTTCATAATAATATTAATTGAATTGTAAGTGTGGAGCAACCGATCGGTCCATACTCCTACCACAGTGCGAGAGCATTCACTCGCAACGAAGAGCCTCGATCGTTCGACACCCGAGAGTTCTATGAGAACAAAGCCTCGGGCATCGTCCGATCGGTCGACACGCGAAGGCTTGGGATAAATACCGAGTTCTACGAAAAAAAAAATCCTAAATATTGGAAATGACGTTGTGACAATACTTGTTCAACCATTTTACAAATATTTGTATAATCATATTTCGTGAATTGTAAGCTTTTGAGACCCGATCGGTCCATACGCCATCCACTCGTAGTGTAGCGTAACAGCAACATTCACTCGCAGCGAACAGTCTCGATGGGTCGAGGCGCGACTTCCGAGAGAAGAAAATTGTTACTCAGTGGTCGACACGCGAGGACTGAGGAAAAAAAATTATAAAAAAAATAAAAAAAATTGTTACTAATTATAAATGATGTTCACGCACTTGGTTCATTATTTTACAAATATTTTTATAATAATATTAATGGAATTGTAAGTGTCGAGCAGCCGATCGGTCCATACTCCATGCACAGTGCCAGAGCATTCACTAGCAGCGAAGAGCTTCGATCGGTCGACACCCGAGAGTTCTATGAGAACAACGACTGGGGACATCGTCCGATCGGTCGACACGCGACGGCTTGCGACAAATTCCAAGTTCTATGGAAAAAAATCTGAAATATTCGAAGCGACGTTGAGACTTATACTTGTTCAACCATTTTACAAATACTTGTATAATCATATTCAATGGATTGTAATTTTTTGAGAACCGATCGGTCCATACTCCATCGATCCGTAGTGCAGCGTAACAGCAACATTCACTCGCAGCGAACAGTCTCGATGGGTCGACGCGCGACTTCCGAGAGAAAAAAATTCTGGCCATCGC
>CAUEHJ010000031.1:57500-62500 GCA_958510785.1 Exephanes ischioxanthus
AGCAATGCGCGTGAGGAATCGACTCGCTTACCTCTGAATATTTATGAAAACATATCAATACTTTTGTATCCCACTCAACTTTTTTCTCCTTACTGCAGAATAAAGCGATGCGAGCGAGACATGGATTTATATTGAATTTTATTCAATTTATATCCTCAACTTTCTCAAGTATCGCAATTAGTCTCTTGTACTGTGGTGATTATAATAATTGTATCAACCAATCGTCCGGATTAAAGTTTATGTTATTGAATTTCTTTTTTCGTACTGGACTACTGGCATTCACCGAAGACGGTGAAAGGAAAATTGGAAACTAATTGATAAACAAAGTATTGAAGTTTACATTTCGTTTCCATTTATTTATTTTTTCTTTCATATTTTTACTGCTTTTTCGTGAATTACAAAAAAAATTCATACAAAAAACTTGGAAAATATACGCAAATTTTTTTTTA
Organism: Exephanes ischioxanthus; assembly: GCA_958510785.1. Taxonomy (NCBI): domain Eukaryota; kingdom Metazoa; phylum Arthropoda; class Insecta; order Hymenoptera; family Ichneumonidae; genus Exephanes; species Exephanes ischioxanthus. The sequence goes on from CAUEHJ010000031.1 coordinate 57,950, forward strand.
AACCCTAAAAGAGGAAGATGAAGAAACAACAAAAAACGACGAAAAAATTGCGAAAAAACCCGAATAAAAAATGTCCTCCTCCTCCTCCTCCTCCTCCTCCTCACTCCTTCTTCCGCAAACCGATAAAAGTCCATCCAGCCATTATTATAGAAAAATAATTCATAAAAAAAAATTGGAGAAAATACGCAGAAAAACAAAACAAAAACTCCAAAAAAATAAGAAAACAAATTTTTAAAAACCCAAAAAAGGAAGTTAAAAAACCAATCCCGAAAAAGGAGGGACCACAAAAAACCCAAACCCAAAAAAGAGGGGACCCAAAAAAAACAAGCGCTTAAAAACCCAAACCCAAAAAAGGAGGGACCACAAAAAACCCAAACCCAAAAAAGAGGGGACCCAAAAAAAACAAGCGCTTAAAAACCCAAACCCAAAAAAGGAGGGACCACAAAAAAACCCGAATCCAAAAAAAGGGACCTTTAAAATAACAAGCGTTGAAAAACCGAAACCCAAAAAAGGAGGGACCCAAAAAAACAAGCGCTTAAAAACCCAAACCCAAAAAAGGAGGGGCCACAAAAAAACCCAAAAAAGGGCCCCCAAAAGAACAAGCGCAAAAAAACCCAAACCCAAAAAGGAGGGACCGCAAAAAAAAGCTAAAAAAAAAGAAAAAAAAAAAAAAAGAAAAAGAAAAAAAAAAGAAAAAAAAAGAAAAAAAAAAAAAAGAAAAAAAAAAAAAAAAAAAAAAAGAAAAAAAAAAAAAAAAAAAAAAGAAAAAAAAAAAAGAAAAAAAGAAAAAAAAAGAAAAAAAAAAAAGAAAAAAAAAAAAAAAAAAAAAAAAAAGGGGGGGGCCCCCAAAAGAACAAGCGCAAAAAAACCCAAACCCAAAAAGGAGGGACCGCAAAAAAAAGCTAAAAAAAAAAAGCTAAAAAAAAAGAAAAAAAAAGAAAAAGAAAAAAAAAAAAAAAAAAAAAAAAAAAAAAAAAAAAAAAAAGAGGGACCACAAAAAACCCTAACCCTAAACATTTTTAGGGTTAGGGTTTTTTGTGGTCCCTCTTTTTTTATGTTCGTTTTGTGGTCCCTAAAAGCCACAAAAAAACCCCAAAAAAGGGCCCCCAAAAGAACAAGCGCAAAAAACCCAAACCCAAAAAGGAGGGACCGCAAAAAAAAGCTAAAAAAAAAAGCTTTAAAAAAAAGAGGGACCACAAAAAACCCTAACCCTAAAAATGAGGGACCCCAAAAAAAGAAGAACATAACGAAAATAAAAAAAAATAAAATAAAGAAAAAAAAAGAAAAAAAAGAGGGACCACAAAAAACCCTAACCCTAAACATTTTCAGGGTTAGGGTTTTTTGTGGTCCCTCTTTTTTTATGTTCGTTTTGTTTTCCCTCTTCGTTATGTTCTTCCTTTTTTTTGGGGTCCCTCATTAGGGACCCCAAAAAAAAGGAAGAACATAACGAAAATAAAAAAAATATATTAAAAAAAATAAAAATAAATTTAAAAAAAATAAATAAATTTAAAAAAAAATAAAAAAATAAAAAAATAAAAAAAATAAAAAAATAGGGACCACAAAAAAACCCTAACCCAAAAAAGAAGGGACCCCAAAAAAACAAGCGCAAAAAAACCCAAACCAAAAAAAGAGGAACCACAAAAAAAGGAAGAAAAAAAACGAAAAGAAAAAATTTTTAAATAAAAATAGAAATTTTTTTTAAATAAATAAATAAAACAAAAAAAATAAAAAATTTAAAAAAAATAAAAAAAGGGAAGACCAAAAAGCAAAAGAAAAAAGAATTTACAAAAGGGGAACAACCCAAACAAAATACTCCCCAAAAAGGGAGGCTGCCCCCCCCCCCCCCCCAACCGAAATAATAAGGTTACTAAAAACAATTTCCCCACAAAAGTATTAAAAGTATTAAAATAGACCAAAATATTAAAGCATAAATCAAAAGAGATGAAAGGAGCTGTTCGAGTACCACAAAAGTTACTCACGTACCAGAAAAATGTCGTAAAAACTTTAGGGGAAAAAATACAAAAAATTATAATTGACATCGATATACTTGTTCAACAATTTAACAAATATTTTTACAATCACATTCCATGAATTGTAAGTTTTTGAGTATCAATCGGTCCATACTCCGTCCACTTATAGTTTAGTGCGAGAGCATTCACTCGCGGCCAACAGATTCTTCAACGGCTGAAAATTGTTATGTCGAGTTCTTCGAAGAAAAGAAAAAAATGCCGCTGAAATCCAAGAGCATTTATTCACTCGCAGCGAACGGTTGACGCGCGACTTTGAAGAGAAGAAAATTCTGAAAAATTTCGAGTTCTGCGACGAAAAAAATGACATTGAAATACTTGTTCAACCGTTTCACGAATATTTTTTTTTATTATCTCATCATGATTTGTATGTTTTCAGAAACCGAGTGGCCCATACTCCATCCACTTGTAGAACGGCATTCATTCGGAGCGAAGAGTCTCTATCGGTCGACGCACGGTTTCCATGTTAAGAAAATTCTGCCTGTCGTCCGATCGGTCGACACGCGACGTCTTGTAATAAATTTCAAATTGTACGAAAAAAATGTCCGAAATATTGGAAGTCACGTTTACATACTTGTTTAACTATTTTACAATCATTTGTATAATCATATTCCATGGATTGTAAGTTTTTGAGAACCGATCGGTCCATACTCCGTACAGTCGCAGTGTAGCGTAACACCATTCACCCGGAGTGGATAGTCTCGATGGGTCGATGCGCGACTTCCAAGAGAAGAAAATTGTTACTGAGTGGTCGACACGCGACGTCTGAGGAAAAAAAATTCTAAAAAAAGAAAAAAAATTGTCACAAATTATAAATGATGTTCGCGCACTTGGTTCATTATTTTACAAGTATTTTCATAATAATATTAATTGAATTGTAAGTGTGGAGCAACCGATCGGTCCATACTCCTACCACAGTGCGAGAGCATTCACTCGCAACGAAGAGCCTCGATCGTTCGACACCCGAGAGTTCTATGAGAACAAAGCCTCGGGCATCGTCCGATCGGTCGACACGCGAAGGCTTGGGATAAATACCGAGTTCTACGAAAAAAAAAATCCTAAATATTGGAAATGACGTTGTGACAATACTTGTTCAACCATTTTACAAATATTTGTATAATCATATTTCGTGAATTGTAAGCTTTTGAGACCCGATCGGTCCATACGCCATCCACTCGTAGTGTAGCGTAACAGCAACATTCACTCGCAGCGAACAGTCTCGATGGGTCGAGGCGCGACTTCCGAGAGAAGAAAATTGTTACTCAGTGGTCGACACGCGAGGACTGAGGAAAAAAAATTATAAAAAAAATAAAAAAAATTGTTACTAATTATAAATGATGTTCACGCACTTGGTTCATTATTTTACAAATATTTTTATAATAATATTAATGGAATTGTAAGTGTCGAGCAGCCGATCGGTCCATACTCCATGCACAGTGCCAGAGCATTCACTAGCAGCGAAGAGCTTCGATCGGTCGACACCCGAGAGTTCTATGAGAACAACGACTGGGGACATCGTCCGATCGGTCGACACGCGACGGCTTGCGACAAATTCCAAGTTCTATGGAAAAAAATCTGAAATATTCGAAGCGACGTTGAGACTTATACTTGTTCAACCATTTTACAAATACTTGTATAATCATATTCAATGGATTGTAATTTTTTGAGAACCGATCGGTCCATACTCCATCGATCCGTAGTGCAGCGTAACAGCAACATTCACTCGCAGCGAACAGTCTCGATGGGTCGACGCGCGACTTCCGAGAGAAAAAAATTCTGGCCATCGCTCGATCGGTCGACATGCGACGACTGACGAAAGAAAAATTCAAAAAAAAAGAAAAACAAAATTCAACGATTATAAATGATGTTCACATACTTGGATCATTGTTCGACAAATATTTTAATAATCCTATTAATTGAATTGTAAGTTTTAAGCAACCGATCGGTCCATATCCCATCCACTCGAAGAGCATTCACTCGCAGGGGAGAGCCCCGATCGGTCGACACCCGAGAGTTCTATGAGAACGAAGACTCTGCCATCGTCCGATCGGTCCACACGCGAAAAACTCGAGTGTCGTAAAATAAGTAAATAAAATAATATACGATAAATTTTGTTTACGTATGATTCTAATAATTAAATAAACATTATTTAACTGGTTTAATAATTAAATTGTAATATTTTAGATAACCGATCGGTCCATACTCGCCACAAAGAAAACTTGTATCGTCCGTAATATCGATAAAAATAATTTATTTTGCAAAATTAATATTTACTTTAATCGAAAATAATGTTTAGAGTGATTGTTATTGACAATTGTTGCTCGGTTTCATTGATTTTACATGCTTCGAAGAGTGCTCGGACGTCGCGCGGAGTGCCAGCGAAAGAATGCCGCCCGGCCCGTTCAACGCTGTTTCGTCCCGTTCGAACGCCGTGGCTAAGGCCGGCCGTCGTGCCTCCGTAGGCGCCCCAGCTCGTTACTATAAGGGAGGCGAAGCATCGGTGCTACCGAGCGACGCGAGACTC
>CAUEHJ010000032.1:0-5000 GCA_958510785.1 Exephanes ischioxanthus
TCGACAGGACTCATAAATTAACACGATTTAATGAAGGAGATTTAGTTCTCGCGAAAGCATGTAATGTTAGCGGCCGTATCGTATCAAAAAGCAGATAGCAACGGCGACATATATCCTAGAGGGAGTCAATAATGGAATAGAGCGTGGCATGTATCATGCAGGAAATTTAATTAAATATTTCCCGCGTGCCGCGATGTCAAACGAGGCTTCGGCGACAACACCAGTAGAATAAGGTTCGTGCGTCCGAAAAATAAAAAGGGAGAGGAAAAGAAAATATATCTATAAGGTATCGGTAGAAATAGAGATAAGCGGGACAAAGGTAGCAAGCCAGTCGATCACCGAACAGCGAAACAACAACACGTGCGAGATGGAGATCGCAACACAGACAGAGCGATACTTCGGCAAACGGCATTTTAGATGCCAAACAGGAAAGGCATTTGGGAAATTGTTGGGGCTCCTTCCAACGATGGTCGGGTGCTATTTCCCCGTGGATGGAGCAGTGATACAAACCTAGATATACCGATCAAAGGAAAAGGAGTACAGACTGCGAAGACAGTGTTAAAGGATAAAATCACCCAGACGAAAATCAAGGGAGTAGGAAAGTGCCAAACAACGATAACTGTCCTGGAGGACCCCGAGATTCGAGCAATACTTCTCGAAGTCACGACGGTGCCACCCCTGCTGTCTCCAATCCGAGAGGATATGTATGGATTCACCGAAGTAAACGAGGCGAATATAAAATCATGGATGCCGGGTGAATCAACCAAAAGACGCAAGAACTCGGCGAAGCATCAGGAGAAGAAACGACGGCGCCTCCTCGAATTATTTGGGGACATATAAAAAAAGAAAAAAAAAAAAAAAATGTATAAAAGATTTTTAGTTACATAGACGAAAAGATATATTTTTAAGAAGTTTAGAAATTTTTTTTTTAGTTAAAAGGAATTATATTTAAAAATTTTGTTTACAAGGAAAAAGTTTTTTGTTTAGTAAAAAGAAAGGATAGAGTTTTCGAAAAGAAAGACATTTTTTTTAGCTCAAAAGGAGCCAAAGTGTAATTACTTTAGAAGAAAAAGAAACCCGATCCGGCGGTCAAATGACCAAATGCCCGGTTGAATTACCACGGCTGCCGCGAACGCCGCGACAACCTGATTTTTATATCAGCCTTGGTGTAAGACGCACGGTGCACCGTAACCCTGGCGGGCGCCTTGACTTTCAGGTTGACTGTAAATAGACGGTTTAAACGTCAATAATCAGTCTCAGCCCATTTGCGACTGTGAATAGACTTTCGATCGACTTTCAGTATTTGGCGGATTTCTGACGGTGGAGTAGTCTCCACCGTCACGAAGTGACTTTTGATCGACTTTCAGTTTTTGGCAGATTTCTGACGGTGGAAACTGCAAACTGACTTTCGAACGACTTTCAGTTTTTGGCGGATTTCTGACGGTGGAAACTGCGAACTGACTTTCGAACGACTTTCAGTTTTTGGCGGATTTCTGACGGTGGAAACTACGAACTGACTTTCGAACGACTTTCAGTTTTTGGCGGATTTCTGACAGTGGAAAATGCGAACATACGTTCGGGGGACTTTCAGTTTTTTGAGGATTTCTGTTGGTGGAAACTGCGAACTGACTTTCGAACGACTTTCAGCATTTCGGTTGGTGGCTACTGTAAATTAGCACCTCTTTCTGTGATTTTTGCGGATTTCTTATACGATTCGAAATAATGAATGAATTATGTAAAGAGAGCACATACACACTTATTTGTACTTAATCTATCCAATATTTTTTTATTGCTAGTTTTGGTTTTGAAAGACAAGTAAGATTAATATGTATATTTGTAGTATCGAACAGTAGCAAGAATTCAGTCGTGAGAATTTTTTTTCAATATTTTCTGTGAGGTATTAATTTTGCTGCTTTTCAATACAAATGCAGTGCAGAAAATTGAGCTGCATCGGTGATATCACGTTTCATTTGATGGTACATCCGGTTGATAATTTTGATGGGCCGTCTAACGTCTCAAAGGGTACCTGTGAACATTATACATTTTTATTTACTTACTAAATTTGTATTCCCTTATACGGTATTAATCGGAGGTAGTACAGCGGACAGCTTGGGCTCACGTGAGAGTTCAGAGCCATAGACAGAGACAGAGACAGAGGAATTGCGTAAATTCGTCGATGGGATAAAAATCTGAAGAAAATCAAGCATATGGCGAAGGTGCTGAAAATATTGATTTTGCGTAATAATAAATCCAAATTATTAACAAATGGATAAAAACAAGTTGTTCAACAAATCCCCCCGACAACTGAACTTTTTGGTCATATAAAAATAAATTGTTAATCTTTTTCAATTCATATGAATTTTTTCAGTTTCGTGTAATGTTTGAAAATAATGTTTTTTTTTTACTACAAACGCAATTTAAAAAAAATATCTGAAATTCGGAAAAACTTCATACGTATTCAGGAAAATTAATAAATCGTTTTCGTAAAAAAGAAAAAAAAGTTAAGTTACCGGGGGATTTGTTCGGAATTTTTTTTCCGTTAATTTGTTAATAACATTTTGGAATTATTATTATGCAAACTCAATCTTTTTAGTACCTTCCGTATGGTTGATTTCTTTCATATTTTTATCTCATGGAGAAGAGCTCGTGATTCCTCTCTCGATTTTCACTGAACTCATGTGGGCTCAGGCTCTCCGCAAGTACTACTTTAACAATAATTGTTAAGATATGAAACATGTCCATCCCGGGCTCAGTCGGTATCAAGAACTGTAATCAACTTTTCTGGCGAGTTCTCGCATGTACGGTCAAAAGAAAAGTCTCATGGTAAGTGGATATCATCTTGGTTTTCGATGAGACTTTTCTTTTGACCGTACATGCTAGAAACCATGGGAAAAGTTGATTACAGTTTTTATTATCGACCGCGGTATTGTACATGGCGTTAAGTACTATTGTATAATTTACCTTTTAATTGTGTAGGTTTGTCGCCCAATCGGTGTTAGTACCAGGTGGTTGTTTTTGATGTTGCTGTTGCTGTTTTGGTCTTGCTTCGGCGCTCTTCCTTTTCTCGTTTTTTTCTTCTTGGTTCTTTTGAGCTCTCTTAGCAACGTACTTCTTTGTACTCTCGTTCCGTTTCGCTACGTTTTCACTATCACTTTTATCTCGAATATCCGAGAAGTGCCTCGACATCCATTCTCGATAATGTTTTCCGGTGATTTCAGTCGTGGATGTTATTTTGCGAATTCGTTGAAATGTATCGCACAGTTCTGTTTGCAAACAAAAAGAAAACGAAACTAAATATGTATATGAGGTGTTAAATGTTGCCTTAAACCAATGCTGTTACAAATTTATAATTACCAATTACATCGTATGATTTTTCGAATATTTGTCCATTCTGTATTGTCTTCGATTTGTTTTCACTCAAACATTGTTTGGCCAGTTCTTCCGATGTCATTATAGCATTGAGTATCATCGTCAGACGTTGGCGTGGACTCTTTGCCATCGTTATTTCCTTAGCTTTCTTGAATTCAATGGTTATTTCTTGCTATTTCAGCTGTAAAAGAAAACAGAAACAATTATATTCATGAATGTCGCGATGTATTATGAACTTGTAAAACGAACTTCGGATATTTACAACTTCTTTTCGCTCTGCTGTTATTGACTTGTACTGCTCCAGTGTTTCTTTCGGAGGTGCGTCTTCATTTATCATGTTTTCAATGATTTTGTTCTCTTTTTCTACTATAATTTCTTGATTGGCAATTATTTCTTTGCGACTGTTAATTACATTACTTTTTGTAATAGTCATTTCGTTTATCACTCGTTTCAAAAGCCTTTCATTTCTTATTGTCTTTTTTAGCATTGTCTTTTTCATGCTTTCATCGTCGCTTTCCGCCGAGGTGGTACCGTCTTTTTCCACGCAGGAGGTACCCTTTTTTCTTTAGTTACATTGCCGTAGTCGTCGTCGTCTTGTTCGGCGTTTTTTCCTCGTCGTTGCTTCGTTTGTTGGTCGTCGTTTTCGACTCGCCGTCGTCGCTGTCCTCGCTGTTCATTCTCCTTCTTTTTTCTTTTTCGTTTTTGCTTTCGATCCTGCTGGTCCAGCCGATCCGGCAGGTTTTGGTGCTTCTCCTGCTCATTCGACGGATCGACGGGGTTGAATGGATCCTCCCGTGGGTTCTCCTTATTCAACGGATCCACCGGGTCCAATGAATCCTGTTGGTCCTGTGGGTTCGGTTGGTTCAGCTGTGTAATATCTTCCGTTAATTTTTTAATGCAGACTTTCCATCGTTCACTGTTCGAAGCAATACCGATTTTTTCCTGTTCAGTAACGGTAGTAGTCTCTTTAATCTGTCTTGCAATCTTTTGTTTAATTGGAGGCTGCTTCAATTTTGTATGTCTACCGGTCTGTACGATGGAGTCGTCGTTGTCGTCGTCAATTATGTTTTCTTTTCCTTCATTTGCATTATTTTGTGACTTCGAAGTGATTGGTTTTTTATTTTTTTCTTCTTTCTTTTTCTCGGTCTTTTTGGAATTTTTGTTTTGCTTCGTCGCTGTCTTAATTTTCTTGGTCATATCTTTAACGAATTTCTCGCATTCTTCTTTGGTATCTTTGAAATAATTTCATAATATATATATAATGGTTATGAGAAAAAAAAATACAAATTTGTGAGCATTTGTCTCGTTAGCGAGCATGCAATATCATATAATCGTTGGAAAATGATTATTTATTATTTTCATCGTATTTTCCAATTATTTACCTCTCACGGCGACGATCTTTACGTGCATATATTTACTTGTATGCCCGATATCTTCAGAGTTACATACGACGATTGTGTCTCGCTCCGATACATTTTTTTTCAGTTGGCTGTGCACCTCGTAATTGCTCAATCCTAAGACCGCCTCGTTTCTTACTTGCAGCAACGGATCGAGGCTCCGGATAATATAGACATCTTTTTCAGTGGACTCGCTGACATCGATTAGTATCAAGCACCTTCTATGACTATTAG
>CAUEHJ010000032.1:7500-139273 GCA_958510785.1 Exephanes ischioxanthus
CGTAGTCGTCGTAGTCGTCGTAGTCGTCGTAGTCGTCGTAGTCGTTGTCGTCGTCGTCGTAGTCGTCGTAGTCGTCGTAGTCGTCGTAGTCGTCGTAGTCGTCGTAGTCGTCGTAGTCGTTGTCGTCGTCGTCGTAGTCGTCGTAGTCGTCGTAGTCGTCGTAGTCGTCGTAGTCGTCGTAGTCGTCGTAGTCGTTGTCGTCGTCGTCGTAGTCGTCGTAGTCGTCGTAGTCGTCGTAGTCGTCGTAGTCGTCGTAGTCGTCGTAGTCGTTGTCGTCGTCGTCGTAGTCGTCGTAGTCGTCGTAGTCGTCGTAGTCGTCGTAGTCGTCGTAGTCGTCGTAGTCGTCGTAGTCGTCGTAGTCGTCGTAGTCGTTGTCGTCGTCGTCGTAGTCGTCGTAGTCGTCGTAGTCGTCGTAGTCGTCGTAGTCGTCGTAGTCGTCGTAGTCGTTGTCGTCGTCGTCGTAGTCGTCGTAGTCGTCGTAGTCGTCGTAGTCGTCGTAGTCGTCGTAGTCGTTGTCGTCGTCGTCGTAGTCGTCGTAGTCGTCGTAGTCGTCGTAGTCGTCGTAGTCGTCGTAGTCGTCGTAGTCGTCGTCGTAGTCGTCGTAGTCGTCGTAGTCGTCGTAGTCGTCGTAGTCGTCGTAGTCGTCGTAGTCGTCGTAGTCGTCGTAGTCGTCGTAGTCGTCGTAGTCGTCGTAGTCGTCGTAGTCGTCGTAGTCGTCGTAGTCGTCGTAGTCGTCGTAGTCGTCGTAGTCGTCGTAGTCGTCGTAGTCGTCGTAGTCGTCGTAGTCGTCGTAGTCGTCGTAGTCGTCGTAGTCGTCGTAGTCGTCGTAGTCGTCGTAGTCGTCGTAGTCGTCGTAGTCGTCGTAGTCGTCGTAGTCGTCGTAGTCGTCGTAGTCGTCGTAGTCGTCGTAGTCGTCGTAGTCGTCGTAGTCGTCGTAGTCGTCGTAGTCGTCGTAGTCGTCGTAGTCGTCGTAGTCGTCGTAGTCGTCGTAGTCGTCGTAGTCGTCGTAGTCGTCGTAGTCGTCGTAGTCGTCGTAGTCGTCGTAGTCGTCGTAGTCGTCGTAGTCGTCGTAGTCGTCGTAGTCGTCGTAGTCGTCGTAGTCGTCGTAGTCGTCGTAGTCGTCGTAGTCGTCGTAGTCGTCGTAGTCGTCGTAGTCGTCGTAGTCGTCGTAGTCGTCGTAGTCGTCGTAGTCGTCGTAGTCGTTGTCGTCGTCGTCGTCGTTGTCGTCGTAGTCGTCGTCGTCGTCGTCGTCGTCGTCGTCGTCGTCGTCGTCGTCGTCGTCGTCGTCGTCGTCGTCGTCGTCGTCGTCGTCGTCGTCGTCGTCGTCGTCGTCGTCGTCGTCGTCGTCGTCGTCGTCGTCGTCGTCGTCGTCGTCGTCGTCGTCGTCGTCGTCGTCGTCGTCGTCGTCGTCGTCGTCGTCGTCGTCGTCGTCGTCGTCGTCGTCGTCGTCGTCGTCGTCGTCGTCGTCGTCGTCGTCGTCGTCGTCGTCGTCGTCGTCGTCGTCGTCGTCGTCGTCGTCGTCGTCGTCGTCGTCGTCGTCGTCGTCGTCGTCGTCGTCGTCGTCGTCGTCGTCGTCGTCGTCGTCGTCGTCGTCGTCGTCGTCGTCGTCGTCGTCGTCGTCGTCGTCGTCGTCGTCGTCGTCGTCGTCGTCGTCGTCGTCGTCGTCGTCGTCGTCGTCGTCGTCGTCGTCGTCGTCGTCGTCGTCGTCGTCGTCGTCGTCGTCGTCGTCGTCGTCGTCGTCGTCGTCGTCGTCGTCGTCGTCGTCGTCGTCGTCGTCGTCGTCGTCGTCGTCGTCGTCGTCGTCGTCGTCGTCGTCGTCGTCGTCGTCGTCGTCGTCGTCGTCGTCGTCGTCGTCGTCGTCGTCGTCGTCGTCGTCGTCGTCGTCGTCGTCGTCGTCGTCGTCGTCGTCGTCGTCGTCGTCGTCGTCGTCGTCGTCGTCGTCGTCGTCGTCGTCGTCGTCGTCGTCGTCGTCGTCGTCGTCGTCGTCGTCGTTGTCGTTGTCGTTGTCGTTGTCGTTGTCGTTGTCGTTGTCGTTGTCGTTGTCGTTGTCGTTGTCGTTGTCGTTGTCGTTGTCGTTGTCGTTGTCGTTGTCGTTGTCGTTGTCGTTGTCGTTGTCGTTGTCGTTGTCGTTGTCGTTGTCGTTGTCGTTGTCGTTGTCGTTGTCGTTGTCGTTGTCGTTGTCGTTGTCGTTGTCGTTGTCGTTGTCGTTGTCGTTGTCGTTGTCGTTGTCGTTGTCGTTGTCGTTGTCGTTGTCGTTGTCGTTGTCGTTGTCGTTGTCGTTGTCGTTGTCGTTGTCGTTGTCGTTGTCGTTGTCGTTGTCGTTGTCGTTGTCGTTGTCGTTGTCGTTGTCGTTGTCGTTGTCGTTGTCGTTGTCGTTGTCGTTGTCGTTGTCGTTGTCGTTGTCGTTGTCGTTGTCGTTGTCGTTGTCGTTGTCGTTGTCGTTGTCGTTGTCGTTGTCGTTGTCGTTGTCGTTGTCGTTGTCGTTGTCGTTGTCGTTGTCGTTGTCGTTGTCGTTGTCGTTGTCGTTGTCGTTGTCGTTGTCGTTGTCGTTGTCGTTGTCGTTGTCGTTGTCGTTGTCGTTGTCGTTGTCGTTGTCGTTGTCGTTGTCGTTGTCGTTGTCGTTGTCGTTGTCGTTGTCGTTGTCGTTGTCGTTGTCGTTGTCGTTGTCGTTGTCGTTGTCGTTGTCGTTGTCGTTGTCGTTGTCGTTGTCGTTGTCGTTGTCGTTGTCGTTGTCGTTGTCGTTGTCGTTGTCGTTGTCGTTGTCGTTGTCGTTGTCGTTGTCGTTGTCGTTGTCGTTGTCGTTGTCGTTGTCGTTGTCGTTGTCGTTGTCGTTGTCGTTGTCGTTGTCGTTGTCGTTGTCGTTGTCGTTGTCGTTGTCGTTGTCGTTGTCGTTGTCGTTGTCGTTGTCGTTGTCGTTGTCGTTGTCGTTGTCGTTGTCGTTGTCGTTGTCGTTGTCGTTGTCGTTGTCGTTGTCGTTGTCGTTGTCGTTGTCGTTGTCGTTGTCGTTGTCGTTGTCGTTGTCGTTGTCGTTGTCGTTGTCGTTGTCGTTGTCGTTGTCGTTGTCGTTGTCGTTGTCGTTGTCGTTGTCGTTGTCGTTGTCGTTGTCGTTGTCGTTGTCGTTGTCGTTGTCGTTGTCGTTGTCGTTGTCGTTGTCGTTGTCGTTGTCGTTGTCGTTGTCGTTGTCGTTGTCGTTGTCGTTGTCGTTGTCGTTGTCGTTGTCGTTGTCGTTGTCGTTGTCGTTGTCGTTGTCGTTGTCGTTGTCGTTGTCGTTGTCGTTGTCGTTGTCGTTGTCGTTGTCGTTGTCGTTGTCGTTGTCGTTGTCGTTGTCGTTGTCGTTGTCGTTGTCGTTGTCGTTGTCGTTGTCGTTGTCGTTGTCGTTGTCGTTGTCGTTGTCGTTGTCGTTGTCGTTGTCGTTGTCGTTGTCGTTGTCGTTGTCGTTGTCGTTGTCGTTGTCGTTGTCGTTGTCGTTGTCGTTGTCGTTGTCGTTGTCGTTGTCGTTGTCGTTGTCGTTGTCGTTGTCGTTGTCGTTGTCGTTGTCGTTGTCGTTGTCGTTGTCGTTGTCGTTGTCGTTGTCGTTGTCGTTGTCGTTGTCGTTGTCGTTGTCGTTGTCGTTGTCGTTGTCGTTGTCGTCGTCGTTGTCGTTGAGGCGGCGGCGGCGGCGGCGGCGGCGGCGGCGGTCACGTCGAATGTACTCTTCTGTTTTATTTTCAACATGAAAACAAAGATAAATTAGGAACGTTTCGACGTTTCCATAACATTCCAAAACGTTCCAAAACGTTCCATAACTGTCGATGTGGGAAAGGGGGGGATTTTTCAATATTGTCCGGCTATAACATCATTGTTAATCGTTTTTATTCATATCAAGTTATCTAAAAATACAGTTCGCAGCTGATCTACAATTGAAATACCCGGGTGCTTGTTTTCTACATGGAGTAAGTTTATCGGCTTGCAATTGTCAAGTGTCTCAGCGTGGTGGTACCCATTATGGAAAAATACTATTTGCAGTTAATTTGTGTGCCAAACAAAAAGTCGAAAGTCATTTAAATTAATCTTTGAAACTTCACTCGTCAAAATAGTTAATGTCAGTCGGATAAAATTAACTGACAATTGCAAAAATATTATTTCATGTCAGTCACACTACTGAGAAACACAACAGAGCGAGTGTCTGCAAGTGAGAGACGTGCGTGTGCCGAACATGAACTCCCAACGACTATTCAAAGTAACGAACAAGTCTTCGTTGCTTCGAGCGCCGTTGATCGGCTCCGATATATTTCGTTTTGAAATATACTGTAGCGAGAAATTTCACCTTTCCGTACGCTTCGGCCCCAACTCTCCAACGAGCGATTTTCCTTGCTCGGGTTGGAAGCGCTGCTCGGTACCGAATCTCGGGGCTCGAACCCACGACGAGATTTCGATAACTGCCGATACCGAACGAACGCCCCCTTTCCCGCATGGCCGATGTTAGGCCAAGCTTCCGCACGCATTTGGGCGCCAGGTACCTCGGTACCACCGCTCGAAGAGCGGCATTTCTTTAATTCTCGCGGCGAATTGCGGGAACGAGCAAGGGAAACGTGAAGGCGAGACCGGCGAGACTCCGACTAGCTCAGCCTACCTGGGAGAAAATGGTAGAGTGGGGTGGACGGGCGAGTGACGAAACACAATACGATGATTTAATGTTTTATTCGTCGTTTGACAACATAATTTTCGCAAACCAAAATTCGTAGACAAAACGGTGACAAATAGCCCGCGTGGCCGGAGGGAATAAACCATTGTCGAACATGGGATGTAGCCAGACAAACTAAACTATTGTCGGAAGATCAAAGGTAGCCAGAGAGAATACGCTATTGCCGGAAGTTAAATGTAGCCAGACAAAATAAAACTATTGTCGGAAGATCAAAGGTAGCCAGAGAAAATATGCTATTGCCGGAAGTTAAATGTAGCCAGACAAAATAAAACTATTGTCGGAAGATCAAAGGTAGCCAGAGAAAATACGCTATTGCCGGAAATTGAATGTAGCCAGGGAAAAACAAACTATTGCCGAAAATTGAATGTAGCCGGAGGAAACACAGTATTGCCGGGAGTTAAATGTAGCCTGGGAAAAATAAACTATTGCATTGCCAAAACTAAATGTAGCCGAAAATTACATTGCCGAAAATTAAATGTAACCGAGACGGGAAATACGGCATTTACAACGACGAACAGATAATCCAAAAGTACTCGAGAAGATACGCGAGGAAATAACGAGAGGGGAGAAGACATGAAAAAGTTACGATTGCCAGAAAATGTTGCCCTAAATGTAGCCAATTCACCGGTACGCTGGACGCGAGATAAAACAAATGATATAAACTTTCGCTAGAACGAAACTAGTACGCCAGATAGCCAAAGTAACCGAGAAGGTTCGCGAAGCGGCCCGCCCGGTGTAAACACGGCGTGCCCGTGACCTTTTGACGCGCGCTGTAGCCCACGGGCCGTCGACCGGCCTAACGAAACGTTGTACGCGACGCTGGCCATCTCTTTGTCTCGCGGGATGTAATTTAGCCAAGATAACCGGCGAATTCGCCTTAGCCCTGATACAATCAAACTCGCGGGATATAGCCGAACGAATATCATAATGCTTGCGAACCTCAAAAGCGTTAGGGCGAGGTTAGGCAGACCCGGTAGAAAAAGGCGGGCAAACGTAGCCGAAAGAAACGCAAATAAACTGAATTAACACTGGAAAGGAAACGCGATAGAAATAAATGTGCCGGACTAAAGATAGCCGAGAAAACGAAACATAGAAAAAGCGAGAAACGAAATATTTGACCAGACGAGGAATCTAGCCGGAAATGCTTCGCCGGACCCATTATGTCGCCTGAGGGCCTAAAACGCGATAAAGAAGCTACGCAAGCAAAAGGCAATAAAGGAAAAATCTCTACACAAAACTCTACAATAAAATTGGGTCCGGTTTCGGCATCACCGGCTAGCACAGAGCGCGAGAGAGGAGTTACCGGTGGAGACAGCCCGGGAGCGCTGGACGAAACAAAAGATGCTGCCACTCGTCACCGCACCAGATCGAAGACTTCTTCTTCTTCTCTGTTTCGCAGGGGCCCCTCCCTGCATTGGCCACAGGTATGCACCGAACTAGCCACAGATCGAAGACTACTGAATAAATTAACCGACGCGTGCTGCCTAGGCAGCCGGCACCAGCGCTCCCCCCTCTCTCTCGACTCCCGAATATTAGCCTACGCTAGACGGCTAAGACGTCGGAGAAACGCTTTCTCCTCCGACCGCTCCCCGCTACCCGTGAGAATCTTCCGCTCGCAGCGATGATTGTCGATGTCCACGGACTCCTTCCTCCCAGGATCCGGTTGGGCAAAATGAACGTGAGGGGAGGTCTCCCTCGCGAAGTTAAGGCGTCCCTCTTCCTCCGCGGTAGGCCCACTCGGTACGCCACATAACTGCACCTCGACGTGCATTTTTCCCTCGTAATCCCCGCAAGCGGAGGCGCCGTGATGAGCTGTCCGCGGCGTCCGTGAATTCGACGGAACAGGAACGGCTCCAGGCCGTGTAGTCGGGAGGGACGGGAAACTCAGTATTTTGGTCACAACCCGCGTCCCTCTGGCCTCCTATTCCGTGGAAGCAGGTCTCTTGCTTCCGCCTGCTTGCCGAGCGAATTCTTCTCCGGCCTTCCTAGGCCAATCTCCACCGGGGAACGCGGCCGGGGCAAAACGGCCCGACGGTAGAATCGCGAGAGAGCTCTTGGCCTGCAAAACTTAACGAAAACACCAAACACAACCACACAAAAGAGAACGCAGAAAAAAAAAAGAAAAGGAAAATTAAAGGAGGATTTCGGACGAATCCTCCTTTGAAGAGTCGACTATCCAGCCGGTTTGACGAGCGGCGTTCTCAGGGCCGTAAATCCGGCCCACTGCCCGACCAAAACCGTGCGAAGTGACGGGACGCCAAAATGTCACGTCACAATACAAACACACACACACATATATATATTGTTTTTCATGTCGTTAATCGAGTTATACTTGATTTTTTTTTACGATAACACTTCATTATCTCTTCAATCTTCGTCTGACTATGTCGATGTTTCCATAACATTCCATAACATTCCATAACATTCGATAACTTTCGATGTGGGATGTTTGATTTTTCTTTAAAAATTCTCGAATATACTCTCAAGTGTCTAAAGGAACCTCATATTTTTTTTTTGATGGGTGCGACGCCCGTTTGATAGCTATGCTTTGCTCAATTGAATATCGATTTTTCATGAAAAAGTAATTATATCTATTACTTTCCATTGATTATTCATAAAAATTGTAACATTATCCATAAGTATAATAGAAAGTAGTTTACAAGTATAATAGAAAGTAATTTACAAGTATAATGGAAAGTATAATGACTTTTCAGGAAAAATCGATATTAAACGGAGCATAGCTAGCAAACGGGCGTCACACCCATCCAAAAAAAAATCAGGTTACTTTAGACCCTTGAGAGTATATTCTGGAATTTTTAAAGAAAAATCAAACATCCCACATCGAAAGTTTTCGAATGTTATGGAATGATACGGAATGTTCCGGAATGTTCCAGAATGTTCCAGAATGTTATGGAATGTTATGGAAACATCGACATAGTCCGACGAAGATTGAAGAGAGAATGAAGGGTTATCGTAAAAAAAATAAATAAAATCAAATATAACTCGATTAACGACATGAAAAAATATATGTATATATACATGTATATTTCAAAAGGAAATATATCGGAGCCGAGCAACGATATTCGAAATAACGAACGCTTAAAAACCGGAAAAAGTCAGGAAATTGCAGTTCGAGAATTTCGTGGCAACCATAATCGGCAACGGTGCTTATTTCATATTCAAAAAATATGAGGTCACTCTACACATTTGAGAGTGTATTCCAGAATTGTTTAAGAAAAATCTAATATGTACATAACGGTATTGAGTGTAAGATGAAATAAGCACGTGGCCGATTATGGTTGCCATGAAATTCTCGAACTGCAATTTCCTGACTTTCCCGTTTTTCAAGCGTTCGTTATTTCGAGTATCGTTGCTCGGCTCCGATATATTTCGTTTTGAAATCTACATATATATATATACTAGTGGAGCTGGTGGCTCGCGCGCTTCGCGCGCGAGCATATGAATATACGTGCATCACAAACACTAATTCAATATTTGTAAACGCAACAATATAAAAATATAATTATCGTTTCTTTCCGAAACGTAAAATATAAATCTTAAATTCCCCCTTCATCCTCCACAATGTGTTAAGATAGAGGAGAAACTCATTTATATTATCGTTTCCACACCACTGTGCAGTAGATAAATCGGCGCGTTTTTTTTTTCGTTTAATTCCCCCGACTTTTGATCTAAATTGAAATTCTAGTTACTATCGTTTAATAACAATAACTTTATTTCCAATTACAATCAAATGTCTGACTAATCAAACGCAAGTTGTTTCCCCTGTTGGCCTAATCAACTTGATAATTTCTCCAATGTCGTTGACATTATAGAGAATCAATTAAAAGAAATATATCAAAAATGTACATATTTTTGTAAATTCAAATTACTTCATAAAAAACAAATTACATATATAAAGTAAATGGTCAGGATACCGACACACAACAGCCAGGTGAATAATCACCGGCGCACAGCAGCCAGGTAAGATTCGAATCACTGGCGCACAGCTGCCAAGCGATCAACCATTTTTTTAATTAAATATTTCTTTCCATACAACTTTATTAATTACATCAGAGTCTTCGGAGTCATTTTGTATAAATAATTGATCCGGATTTTTACATCTCGATAACGCTACATATAATTGACCATGAGAAAATAATGGTCTGTGAAAATATATACCAACCCTTTCCAGGCTTTGACCTTGAGATTTGTTGATAGTTATAGCAAATGCCAAAACAATGGGAAATTGTCTACGATATACAATAAAAGGTAATGATGAAAATTCTCCAGTATCCGAAATTATTCTCGGAATATTCGGTTGCTATGGCAACCATCCCTCCGGTTGCTATGGCGACCATCCGCCCAGTTCCTATGGCAACCATTCCTCCGGTTGCTATGGCAACCATTCCCCCGGTTGCTATGGCAACCATTCCCCCGGTTGCTATGGCGACCATTCCCCCGGTTGCTATGCCCCCCCCCCCCCCCCCCCCCCCCCCCCCTCGATTCTTGAACACGGCAGCGGCGGCGAAATCTTTTTATATTATAGAGAGATATAAATATATATTTTATACAAATATTTTATACAATAAATTGTATCTATTTTTTAATACAATTTTTCATTAAAATTAAAAGAATGTATCATGTGTACCTTTTTTATCACATCCAAAATTGGATTAGTGTTTATACCCCCACGGTAGAGTATCAGTGGTGCCTGGCTGCAAAATTCTTTTATCATCGTTCCAACTAAGAGCCAACTTATTTTGCTTAATCGTTTGCACAATATGCTTACGGCTACGAATCAAACACTGGGATTTCACCATATTTCTATGACGGAACAGACATTCTTTATAGTCCAAAAACGTGATTCTTTTTAAAGTCGATGCTTTCACGCCTTTAGCTCGCTTCTTGTCCTTGTCATCATCTTTAACCTTGTACGCGAACAGTTTGGCCCTTAACCCGACGAATTCAGTCATTATTCGAACATTATTCTCGTCTTTCATCAATCCCAGCACTTTCTTATTAGCTAATGGCATTCCATACACATTGTTCACCGGATAATCGGAGGTGTCAAATTTGTGTATATCATCTTTTACCACCTCAAATACATTGGGTGTAGTTATATGATATATCAGACTATCGGTGTCGGTATACATTAGTTTCGCGCTGTCATTGAATTTTGTCTTCATATCATTATAGTGGAAATCGTAAATATATATCTTTGAAATGTCCAAAATCGTAAAGCCGGTGTATATGGGTTTATTGAATTTAACTGCAGCTCTGTTCAATTCAACAATTACCATATTGTCCTCATCGAAGACGGTGCAGCTATGAAACGTCGCTTTCGCTATAAGAGCTCGTGCTCCATATCGCCCCGCCCATTTCGTTACAAGCTTAACTTCGCGATGTTTCCTCACATTTTCCATCGTTTTCCCGAATACCGCGTTGTTCATTAACTTGTAAAAGTTTTTCTCGAAGTCGTTATTCGATTTTTTGCGGCACTCTGTATTTAAATCGATATACTTTTTCAACCATGGAGTTTGCTCGAACTGTAATATTCTATGGATTTTTGATAATTTCAAGCCCAAGCTGAGAGCCTGCTTCAAATTACGATAGTGAATTACGTAATTTTTTTTCGGTGACAATGTTGTCATTAATTTTGTCTGATTACATCCGGCTATAGGTGGTATAAAGTGCTCAGCGCATAATGGTAAATCTTTATGCCTGTCGTGGAGCTCTCTTGGGTAGTCTAGATCGACTTCGAGTATGTACCCCTTAGAAGCGTCATCCTCGATTTTGGTAACATCAATATCTTCCAAATTTGTTACCCATTCGAACGAGCCGCGAGTTAGAAATTGACTCATTGCTGCACCGTAGAGATTGTTAACATCGTAATACATGAGATAAGATTCGTCCATGCTCGAATCAAAATCTCCCCCCCATAAATCGATTATTTGCTTTAGCATATCGGTTTGTACACTGGGCAACTCCACCGCGGATGCCTTTTTCAATAAATAATAACATATCCACATCGGTAAGGAGTTCCAGTTCAATACTCGTGCACTTGAGCATCGCATCGAAAGCGAGCCCTGGCGCTGTATAATAATGCAATAGATCTAAGTTACAAGTTTTCGAGCAGGTGTGCCGAAAGTTTTCAAAGATATCCGCTAAGAGAAGCACATCAGTTTTCAGATAGAGGTCCGAATATTCGCCCAAAGTCTTGACTTTAAATACCCGCCAAACATTCAGCGCATGTGCATATTCATCATCACTGATATCCTCATCATTGAGTTTCGAAAAAAAATGTTCCTTAGACGGCAAAGAAGTATCGTCTAGTTTGCTCCAATTATCGAGATAGTCGTACGGGAAGACTCCTTTTCTAATGAGTAAGTCAAATTCCTCCGCGTTATCACAATTTTTCCGTGTTATAGTTTTTTCCCCTGCGTCCAGGTACGATGCTAATTTTTGAATGCTACTCGGCATGAATCTGAATGAATCGATAAACCTATATTGCACAGCCGTCTTCTTTACGAATTTCGTGAAGGATATATATTTGTCCTTGTTTACGGGCAACAGCTGTGTTGTACCCCGAATTATTTTCATCTATAAAAAATTAAAGGAATATAAAATAAATTAGGAAATACATCGGGAAATACTTACTGGCAAATCCACCGCGTCGCGAAGCCGACTCGCGTAGGAATTTGCCGAGTAAGTATCGTATGACGCCCGGTTAATGCACCCGGCGTTGAGAAATCGTTGAGCGAGAATCGGACGATTGTCGATTCTCGATGTCGAAATAAAGGAAGTAAACCAAAATTGCAGACGTATCAATTTGCACCTCGCGGATCGCGATCGGGAAATTGACAGTCTGAACTCGACTAGAGAACAGAGAGGTTGGTCTCAGAGTTAGGCTCATGTTCAAAAGAAATCAACGATTGTAATAAGAAATACTGGCAACGATCAAATTAATTATCTTTCTTTGAATAAACTTGTTATTTAGTTTGTATAAACAAACTTGAGTTTTTGCTCTTAATTTGGCAACGATCCCAAATACCTTAAAAATTATATTTGTTGACCTCGCGTACAACAAAATTGGTGGCAGCGGTGGGATCCGCCAAAAGTCTTGTAACCAAACTTAACAAGTAAATAACGACGGCAAGTGCCGAAAAGACCAGTGCAAACGTCAGCATCGACACGCACAGAAAAATATATTATTCACCAACACCGGTGACACCGAGTCTCGACAACACGGACGTTGAAAGGAGACACCGACGCAAGTTCAACACGCAGACGTTGAATTGCGAGTAGCCGAGCCCGACACACAGACGTCGAGGCCACGAAGGAAGCAGAGACAACCGTCATCCCGAGGATCGACGAGGAGAGACCAACCCAGAAGTCCCGAGGACTACCGGAAGGATCAGCAGCATCCAGGAAGGACGACAGCAGCACGTCAACGAACAATCCCGAACGAGAGGAAGAAAAACCCGCGATGTGGAAAATTCTACCACTGTAAGTGGCAGTCACAATTTTAGTTGCGAAAAATCAAAGCCAGTTAGGAATATATGTCCGCGGACGATCGAGCGAGATCGTTAAGATTACCGGGTACAAGAGTACTGTCAAGGTCACTAGACTCATTCGTAAATAATTTCTTAAATTTCGAAACCGTAGAGCCGGAAGAAAATATCCATCCGAAAAAACGCGTAAAATCCTCCGGGTTAGAGCAAGAGTCACCCGACACCTCGCGCGAAACCGAACACGAGTTTTACGATACCGTAGAGACCGAAAGAAATTACGAAATAAATTTGATAGACTTTTCTTTGCTTGATAATACCATATTAGAACCGTCCGAAATGCCTAACGAGGTTGTACCCATGACCTTGAAGGAGGCAAGGTCTTTAATTCCTCGTTTCGACGGGTCAAAGCCCGAGGAGGTAGACGACGTTATAAACGCGTACGGTTATGCCGACAGGAAGGTAGCCGCGGCCGACAAAACCGACTTACTGGAAGCCGTATTAGAAACAAAAATAGTAGGAAAAGCCGCGAAAGACATCAAATACAAACAGATAGATAGCTTCAAAAAATTTAAAGAGGAAATGACCGCACTATACGGAACGCAACGGACAGTCGCCGCGTTACAAGTAGAATTTAATACGAGCAAACAGAAACCGAACGAGACGGTACTCGCCTTCGGACAGAGATTAGAGAAAATTATGATGGACTTGATAGACGCGAGCACAGCCACGGAGGAAAATGCCGCGATTAGACAGGGTATCGAAGGGTATATCCGGCAGACGGGACTGCACAATTTCGAAAGGGGACTCCGGCGAGAGTACCAAATAATCGTGAAAGCGCGAGGGTTCCCCAACCTCGCGGCCGCCATGAAAGGGGCCATGGAAGAAGAAAAATCGGCGCAGGGCAATGACTCCATCAACAAGCAGACGCATGGCGACAAGTCCGCGCAAAAATGCCATAATTGCGGGAAGCCCGGGCACTTCGCCCGGGAGTGCAGGGGCCCGACTGGACGGTCCAGTCTACCCGCACCTGGGGGACGCCGGTCCCTAAATACCGTGGAAATAATTTGCAATTATTGTAAAAAGAAAGGGCACGTCTATAACGAGTGCCGAGGACGCTTGCGCGACGAAGCCGCAGGTAATCAGAGTCAGGGAAATAACGGAAATAATAATTCTCGCGGACGAGGAAATTATCGAGGTCGAGGAAATTACCGTGGACGAGGAAACTACCAGGGCCGAGGTAATTATCAAGGCCAAAATAATTGGCAAGGCCAAAACAATTGGCAAGGCCAAAATAACAGTCAAGGACAAAACGGGCAGGGGACCAGCAATCAAGGGAACAACTCCGCACCCGAGACGGAGAAGAAAACCCTGGGGATGCTGCGCCTGAACACCCTTACCGCGTGGGGAAGCGAGGAAAAAACTCGCGAGACGATACGTTTATACAAGGTAGACCTGCCAACACCGAGCGAGACGGCGAGCGATTTCCACATCGAATCGCCGGTAGCAAACGTTGGCATCCTCACGCTCAAGGCCGACACAGGAGCTCAGTGCAGCATCCTGAAGGAATCCGTGCTGACGTCCGACACTCCGATCGAGGAAGCCGCCGTCGACCTAGCAGGTGTAGCGGGCAAAGTAATAAAACCTCTATGCCGCGCTCAGGTGACACTGGATACCCCGACGGTCGCTATCAAACACTGGTTCTACGTCATAGGCAACGACGTACCGCTTAACGTCGACAGTTGACAAAAATGGGTATGAGGGGGATAGAGAGAGAGAGATGTACTCTCGAGAGATGCCCGTCTGTGCTCTCAAAGTTTCTTAGCAGCATCCACAGCGGGTATACCGGCCACAGCACGGGTTTCGTTGCAGGAACGTTGCTACACGCACGTTTGACTCCAAGACGGGGAGGTCTCAAGTGCATCTCACACCACCGCGCCATATCCAGCACTTGAATGCGCGCTCGACTAGCGTTCGACATATACAATGGACCGATACTGTTTAGTTTAACTAGCCTGCGAAAGATTTTCTTCGAGACACAGCGTTCGATGGACCACACACCCAGCTATTTGTTTACTAAATGCTTATCGCAGTCATATATTTCAAGTCGACAGGCCTAGGGTACTCGAAAGAATCTGACTTTTCTCGACTAACATTTTATTTTAACACCGACATGTTTGTTTATGAAATACCAATCGGTTTGTTTCCCAGGCCGGGCAGAGTAGTAGAGCCACCTTCACCAACCTATCCCCCACCCACCACCCACCACCCAACCCCACACTCCCACCTTCTGGCCACCCACTGCATACCGCTCACCGATTTACACGGAAAAGATGCTACCACCCTCCCGCCCACCTCCCACCTCCCACCTCCTCGCCATCCACTAAAAATAAAAAAAAAAAATTTCAACCACCCACCACCCGCCTCCCACCTCCCACCTCTTTACCACCCACCGCATGCCGCTCGTTAATTCACGTAAAATTTCAACCACCCTACCACCCACTGCATGTCATTCACCGATTCACAAAAAAAATTTCTACCAACCAACCAACCCACCCACCACCCGCCGCATATCGCTCGCCGATTCGTGCAAAAAAAAACCCACCCACCTCTTTACCACCCACCACGTTGAGGACAAGGGTCTGACTCATCGATGAGTGTATCGATTTAAGAAATGAGCTCCACGTCTCACGACGAACAAGGGCCTGACTCATTATCCATTCATTGGGTATAACTGTTCTATTCAATATTTGTTTATAAATGTTTATCGCAGTCATACATTTCAAGAGTGACAAGTGGTCTAAGATATTTGAAGTGTTTGTATATATTATCGTTCAAACAGCCACTTGATGAAAATTCAAATTCAACTCGGGTCAGTTTATTTATTACTGTTTATATTATAGGTAATAATTGACGGCTCTTGGAGGGTAACCAAGCGATACATTCAAAATTCAACCAACCAAACACCCACCCACCGCATGTCGCTTGTCGATTCACGTAAAAATTAAAAATAAAATTTCAACCACCCACCACCCACCCACCGCCACCCACCTCTTCACCACCCACCGCATATCGCTCGCCGATTCATGCAAAAAAAAAATTCAGCCAACCCACCCACCCACCCACCACCCACCACCCACACGCACCCACTCACCACCCACACGCACCCCCCCACCACCCACACGACCCCACGGACACCCACCCGCCCCCCACCACCAAGTGGTTCGAGTCCGGGCTAAAAAGTGTCGGTAAATGTCGGGGTAGATCCCTTGAGTCAGAACCAGCCCTGTTCATCTACTGTAGTATCGCTAGACGTCGAGGATGCAAGCGCGGGAAGACGCGAGATGCGCCGAGCTCGATCTTCTAAAAATTCGGTGACGTTGTTAAACGTAGGAAACTCGTTTACAGACCCGGAATGCAACTCGAAATGTTGTCTCGTTTCGACATCAAGTTTACCGACTGTAAGGTACACGAGTACGTCGTCCCACGTAGCTACAGGACGTTGCAGGTTCAGCAATCCTTCGCGAGCGCGTCGCGTCGCGTCAACAAGCCGTTGTAGTTCCCTCCCCGATGCGTCTGCCATAGCAGGGATTTCGAAAAGCGATTTGAGATACGCCCAAATCAAGCCGCTTTCGTTGTTGTATCGCGTTTGCAGATACTGCCAAGCCGAATCGTAATTGCGCTCGGTAATTCTTTTCGCATCGATGAGGCTTAGCGCCTCGCCCGAAAGACTCTCGCGGAGATAATGAAATTTCTGTATTTTTGGCAACGCGGCGTTCTTGTGTATCATCGACTCGAAAAGTTCGCGAAACGTGTCCCATTCCGTAGGCTCACCTGAGAATTTCGGTAAATTGACCTTGTTAAATTTGACTTGTGTCGGACCGGTGATTGTTTGGTTCACCGTCGCGTTCGCGTTCGCGGAGGGAGCGGGAGCCGGCTCGAGCGATCGAAGGTGATCGTACAAATAACCGAGATCGTCAAAATATTGATCTTCGGCCGCGGCAAACTCGTCGCCTGCGAAATACGCTTCCCCTTTATCTTCTTCCGTGCCGAGTCTTTGCAGTAGCTGATGAAGGACGACAGAAAATTCGAAATATGACTTTATTGCTTCGATCCTACCTTGTGTTGCTCCACCAGTCATTTTGGCCCTACCGAGTTTCTTGAAATTTGGCACCACTCTCTTGAGCAAGCGTAATTTTTCACGCTGTTCGCCCAACACTGAGTCAAACGTTGCATCCTCACCGATCATAGTCAACGTTAACACCCCTCTTGATGCAGCCATGGGAATGTCCGAGGGTTGCAACGAAGCGCGAAAATTTAAATCACTGCACTGCGTCCTTTCGCGAGTTAACGGTTATACTCCGAACTGTCCTTCCCCGCGTTAACGGGAAAGTTTTGTCCACCGCGCGCACTTACCTCGCTTCGTTACATGGCTGAGCGCGAGATAACGCTGGCCAGAGAAGCTATTGTCCGCGCGGGACTGTCCGAGGTGGCACTGTTCCGCCTAGCCGACGATGAGCGATAGCTACGTCGAATAAGTATTGTCCAACTTTCTTAGCCCACCGGTAGCACAATAGCTCGCGAACGCGACAATTCAATTCCGGGGTTGGGGGCGTGCCGAGCCGTGTATACAGGCTAGCAGCGATTTTCCAGGATTCCTCGATGAATTTGTGCGTTACGATTTGCCGAATATGCACATCCCTATTCTTATAGTTGCGCTTCTATTAGCACGCTCTTAATTATTTCTCACTCAATTACTTCGCACTATCCGGCCCGAAGGACCATGAACAAAATCGCGATAGCGACGACGCATACGAGAGTCGTAAACACAGCGGGATGTTGAGGTGAGAAATAAGGCGTTACACACTTTTAATCCGAATAATAGCAAATTTAATGAAGAAAAAGGGGGGATATAAGTAGTTAGATACAGAAGCCTGCACGACTTCGTGATCGGTGGCTCGCACGATTCGACAGATACTGACTGGCACTGGTCAGCGTCGGTGAGTCGAGAGACACGCAAAAGAAAAAAAAACTGTTCACAACACTGGCCAGCGGTGAGCTTCGGTTATTCGGAGATTTTACTGCGAGGTTCAAGATAACGGGCAATACAGCCCGTTTCATAATTCACGCGGAAACATTTATTATCAACTGGAATTCCGTGTCTCCGTCGGAGAGATCGGGACCTTGGTTTTTGTTGGATTTTTCGGCTGTAGGAGTGTCAATGCCTGAGAGTAGATCGGATAGTTTGAGCGAGTTGGTGACATTAATACTTTTTAAATAAAGGGCAGAGATATTTAGGGTAGCCCTGGGAGCGAATTCCGTCGCGATAGGCGTTGTTATTTCGTCCGAGGAGGTGAGGGTGACCAAATTAGATCTGGCCTCGCAGCGCGGTCGCAGCTGGAGGATTCCGGTTCCATTGATGCTGACGGTATGCGTCAGCCGATCCTCGCATCTGATACGAAGGGTTTCGGGTATCGCTCCGGAGAATGCCCACTGGTTCGCTGTGTGTAGACGCGACCAGTGTGTTCACTTACTATTTCTAACTCTCACATCGCATTTTTCGAAATCTTGAAAGCGAGGTTCTGCGATGATTCTTACTTCGCAGTCGCTGTGAGAGTCAATTTTGTAATGGATGTTTAATTTCCCGCAGATGTATTTTTGTTCGAAGTTTTTGCATTTATTAATGTCTTCAGTGTTTAGGCGGAAATACGATTCCATATCGTCACTGATTGCCGTGGAAGGCGAGCTGGGTTTAATGTACGCGAAACTCGCGCCTTGCAGGTTGGAATGTTGGTAAATCGGCAAGGGTGTGTTCTTGAAGAGTGTATACACCTTCAAGTCCAACAAGGGCACCGAGATGATATAGATGAGTTTCCCGCGGGAATGGTATATCGTAATTTCCGATAGTTTTAATAGATCAGGAGTATTCTTGACTTGCACTGATACCGGGAATTCCGAGTTTGGCCTTGCCCGCTGGATGGCTTTAGCTCCTCGTATTATTTGTTGAGGTGCGAGGAGCCTGGGGTGTAGCTGTCCTTGTTTGGCAAATAGGATGGCATCCGTTATTATCGCGGTGTCGAGTTCGCTCTCGGCGACGTAATGCTCGAGTGTCGCGACGGCGTCGGCTAATTTGTTCATTATGCTGGAGAGACTCAATTTTATTTGCGATTAGTGTCAAGGATCGTGATACGTTTGCGAACTTATACGAAAAGTTTAAAGGGAGGTTTCCGATCTTTATTCGGTCCTCGTTAAATTTTGATTTTATGATGTGGGTTTGATTTGCTATTAATTCAATAATCGAATGAGTGTCGTTTTCGAGCGATTCGATTCGCTCGCTAAAAAATGCTGCATCCTCGGGGTCCAACGTGCCGAAGAGAGCTCGACTTATCGTGCCGATGAAGCCTAACGGCGCTCGTTTTTGACGATAATCTTCCGATTCCTGGTAGTCTTGGGTGAGGTCCTCTATATCCCTCTGTTCCTCCGTCAGGGTCTGTATGGAATCTAGTATTGAAGTTAACTGGTTCCTGACGGTGCAGGCATCCTGCAGGAAGTGACATTCTTGGGACAATTTTGACCAGTCGGCGTCGAGGGCGATCCTTCTGTGTAGGAATTCAGACAGGTCAATATGGGTGACGAGGTTCCAAGCCGTTTGGTGGGTCCTCAGTGATCCCCATTGATCGGAATATATGCCCGGGTTGTTTCTTATCAGGATTACCGCGTATCCACCGTCCTCTTGTGCCGCCCTGTAATCAGCATTTTTGCATGAGAACATGAGTCTAGCGAGCGGATGCAGTTTTGCTTGCGGTTCTTTTTCCCGGGACTCGTCGCACTGGACCGTCGACGGGAGTTGTCGTGAGAGAGGAATTCTCGTCAGTTCGCCCGCGGATTCTCATTATGGAGCGTCTCATCAATCAATTTTCGAAATCACCCCTTCTGTTCTCCGAGAATATTTGTTTCGGGGATTGTGCCCCTGGTGTCGGATCCCCGACGGTACCGGCAGGTGTCTCGGATGGGTTGCGTGTTACCGCGGGTGGGTCGAACAAATGACCGAGTTTGAAAATAATTGTTATGTTACGTGCTATTTGTGCGATTCGGTGGTCCACCAATGTGCCCTGGAGTGGCACGCCGAGCGCTGTTAACGCGCCTACAATCGCTATTTCCCTTCCGCTTTCGTCCTTGCGATACGGTCGAGGGAGCTGGGGCCACTTAAGGGCTTCAGCCAGCGCTCGTAACCACATTGATAGTAAAAGAGACTAATAGCAACAATAAAGTCAATAATAATAATGATGAATTTACCAATAATAATAATGATATGATAATAATAGTAATAATAGTAGTGGCAATGGTGTTAGTTCAGTGTGGTGCCACCCTTATCGGAATTAGCTGAGCGGCTGGTCTGGATTACAGGTAGGGGACGCTCCTTCCCCCTTTTTTTTCATTGTTATTTTTTTTGAAATTTTTTTCGCTGTCGTTGGGGAAATCGTGAGTTCTGTAGGTTCATAGGCGAGTATTCGCCTCCGCAGTCCCTGCTGGGCTTCCTGAGATTATTTTATACGTATATATTGTTTGTTTTCTTTTTTTTTGTTCTGTTTTTGAATTTTATTTTTCGAATTTTCGAAATTCCCGAAGCGTTAGATATATATATATATATATATATATATATATATATATATGTGTGCGTATGTATTTACGTATATATTGTGACGCGGTTATTTTACCTCGTCACAAAAGCGAGAACCACATGGACGAGAGCGGGCTGTCACACGCTCTCACGGCGCACCGTTCCACCTTCTCGGGAAATTCCGTGGGCTCAGTATAAGATAGGCGTATTATTACTAATTTAAGCGAATCGTTTTCGTGTACAACTACTGCGGAAATCGAGAACTCTTCGAATATCAAGGAACGGACTACCGGTTCGAGACAGCGGACTACCGGTTCGAGACAGACCCGCACATCGTCGCGCATTCGGGTTTCGTCCGCGAGCGAGTGTCCTTCTGACCTTGCCGCGCGACCGCGGAGACACACCGCCGATCGTTTTCCGTTTTCTTTTGTTACCGTGTATATTTTGTGTGTGAGTGTGAGAGCCGTCCGAAATTTAGTAGGGACTTAGGGACGTCGCGTTATTTATTGTATTTCTCGCCATTCTCGTATTTCGCGTAATTATTTTATATTTTGGAATTTATTGGCATTAGGCCATCCCTCTCGTCGGTGAACTGAGTAGCCGTCGGGAGTGTAGCAGGGAAAGATTGTACCGGTTAGCCGTTAAGGATTTTTGATGGAAAAGAGAGCGAGAGACTTTAATTTAGTTTGTTCTCATTGTCTTTGCTTGAATTAGAGTTCTGTTCAATAAAAGATTATTTTCGTCTCTCCCAATGTGTGTTGAGATAATCAATTTCGTTTTCACTCAGCTCGAATTCACCGGACCGCCCCTCTACCATTCCCCCATGGCTGCCTGCTAGCCGAGCACAGCCTTAACCTTCGGTTACCATCTTTCCCGATCGGGTCGCACACCGTGTGCGAATGGCGCCCATTGTTAATAAAAATAAACCGATCGAGGGTTTGGGTTTTGTGGTTAATTACCGGTAGTGGAGGTTTTAGAAATGTTGCCCTCCACCCGGAAATTTCTCTCACAATATATAATGTTTTTTTTCGAAATGTATTCTTCCATATTAGTAGTAGTGTACAGGGCTGGGGAGACAGGGACCATCTGTTGTTCCCCCTCCACCACCCCTGTCTGGCGCCATCCCCCCACCCCCGTCTGGACCGGGATGCTGTAGCGGGCCCAATCCGCGCATGTGTGCGAGGGGTGGGGGTATTTTTTCGCGAGAGAGGGGCATATGTTCCCCCTACCCCCACATGGCTGGGGAGCCAGGGGCCATCTGTTGTTCCCCCTCCACCACCCCCTGTCTGGCTCCATCTCCCACCACCGTCTGGACCGGGATGCTGTAGCGGGCCCAATCCGGGCACGTGTGTGTTTAGTGGGGGATATTTTCTCGCGAGAGGGGGAATGATGACAAATTCCCTGGTCCGTGATTGGTTGAGAAATTTTCCCCGAGCTCTGATTGGTTGTTGAAAATTCCCCGAGCTTGGCCAAAGAGTTTTCCGGCAACTCTCCAAGAATTACCGATCTACCTTAAACTGTAATATTATTCTACAGTCGGTAAAGTCGCTTTCTATATTATCATACCCTAATGATAATATCTTACCGACAATAAAAAAACACATTTGTTAGAAAAATATATTCGTTTATTTATTCCAGATTTTTACATGTCGACGTTTCGTGGTACAATGTTTACAGATCTGTTATGTGTGGTGGTGATGGTGGTGTAGCAAGTGTCAATGTGTTGCTGGTCAGTGGTGACGTCTCGGATCGTTTTAGATCAGAGCGAGGTGTCGTGACTGGCGTTGCAATTGTGGGCGACGGTGACCTTGTATTGGATTCTTCCTCGTAGGCATCCTGTTGACACTGCGAGCATTCTCTCCTGGTCGGCGGGTACCCGTCGAGTTGCGGGCTGAGACCCGATGGAGGCCAATGATCCCTGCAGAGCCGGTATGATGCGACTTCAGCGTCGCGTTGAATATGCTCAGGTAGTTTCGACCATAGGTAAGGGATAGCGTCGCTCCAGTGTCTCAACAGCAGCGGTTTAGGTATATATGACAGTTCCTCCTTGGTGAGTTCCCAAGGGTCCTTGCCGCAGTCGATCACGAGTATCCCACTGATGATATCCATTTTATTGGTGTTGTTAGCACTGCTACGGCTCTTCTCCAAGTGTGCTGGTCCAGGCGTGGAGTTCTGGTTTTATATTGCCCAAAGCAGGGGTGGGGGGATGTATCCATAACGACACAGTCGATTTTTTATGCGGTTTATTAGGTGTATTTACAGGTGGCACCCGAAGCGGGCTGTGCATGTTTGTACACACGAAGGTGTGTGTGTGTTGCCACCCCCTTTTAAAGGAGCCAAACGGGTTTGTTTTACAGATCGCCCTCGACGTTTTACATGTTTAAGTTTCTTGTAGTAACGTTGCACAATATTATCGTTTTTCACCTTATTCTTTGAAAATATCCGACAAAAAGCACCCAGACTATAGCCACGAGACATAAAATCGAGAAACATAATGCAATATTCTCCACATACTTTCGACCTGATTGACTGTAGTGGCTTGGTGTTCCAGTCATAAGTAGTGGTATTTCGTCGTAGTCGATTACGATGCTTGCCGATGAGAGGGGGTAGACCATAGCTGTCGAAAAAGGTGCCGTGTCCATTGTTGTCAACGTAAATGGCGATCCAATGTGTTCCGGGTTGCGTATGATCGTCGGTGTTGACGACTATTGCAGTGGGTCTAGACCAGCAATTCGGGATGCGATCGGCGGGGAAGACTCCTCTCGTCTGGGCTGATACGTGTTGCAGAGCCTCCAGTACTTCCAGACTGTTCATTATAAATACCCTCGTGCCCAGAGTGGGGGCGACGTTTACGGTACTGCGTATGATTACCGCCACGGGATCCAGATGTCGATGGTTGCCGCTTCGGCGGTGGAGGGGGCGAGTGAAGTTTATTACGGTAAAGGGCCACTATTTCCGGCGCAGGTACTGTGCTGTCACAGGTGTTTGGGGTAGCACTGTTGTCAACGGTCACTGCTTCCTCGACTATATACTCTCTCACGACAGATGCGCGATTGTTATCTTTCGGAATCTCATCATGGACCGTTTTTTTTACATTGTCGCTTGGTCGATCTTTTCTCTTTGCAGCACCAACCGGTTCTGTGTAAATAGGATTCACATCATCCAAAAGTTGAGTCTGAAGCCAACGTTTAATTTGGCCCGCATTATTCAACGCACATTTTGCAGCATCCTCCTTCGATACGCCATGATAAATGCACCATGTATCGTATGGTGGCATGTTCCTGAAGGTGGGCCCCTCGTACTCTTCCAGATTGATAATGTTGCGTCCAAGGACGTCGCGTAAAATCTCTGCTTTTTGTACACCTCGCGTATAGATGCGAAGTGCGTAACGACACATGGCTCTTAGAGCGGCGTAGACTTTACGCAATGGTGTATCACCATCAACCCACTCGAGACCATGATGAAAGCACGTTAGGTGATTATTGCTGGCGCGTACTTCTTTAGGTAACTCGCCAAAGTCGTATGGTGCATCGATCACCCAATGGCCGAAATGATCTCCTTGCAGCGTTGTTACGGCAATCTCTTTGGGCAGAAACTCGCCGTTCTTTCCGTACAGGGCTTGAATATCGACTATAGCGTCCATGATGAAGGTTTGATGTAAACTGTTGTCGAATATACCAAGATCCCACGGTTTAAATACTATTCCGACCGATGCTCAAGCGCGTCCTCTCCGAAAGAGGCGCGACATTCTCATACGTGGAGAGGGTGACTTTTGTCCCCGGTTACCATCTGGCGCTCAGGCACTAAAATCGGTAATGACCTGACGAGCAGAATCAATTTCAATTACGTTATCATATTCGGCATAAAGTACGCAATTTATTGTAGCGTTGAGAGCCCGGGCGAAGCGTACCTCGATTCTCACACTGCCATGTTTCACGAGGTTCCAGTGTGTGAAACAGTTTGCCGATAAATCCGGCGTCAAGTCAAAAGCAAACAGACAAAATCCTTTAGCGTACGCTTCACGGTCAATTTCTAGTCCCTCGTTTTGAAAGTGTATACCCGTGCCCGAAAAGAGCGTGTGGTAACTCTGGACCCAGTTATCGTTTCCGCCAAACTCAGGCTGAAGCGGTTTTCCAGGTATCTGTTGTCCATCAACGTAGAGCGATAGAAAATTTATCGAATGATGTTGGAAATTGAAGGGATTCAGCGTTTTATCGCCGTTGAAAGCCCTGTTGAATACGAAACCGAGTATAATACGTTTCGGTAATTGTCCAAGGATTACATTGTCCAATGTATCACCGATTATTCCACTGTGCATGGTAAAGGATTTAACTTCCACACGTGTTATGGGATACTTTGCTGTCGTCTTTGCCAAAGTCTTGGCATGTGCTATAAGCACTCCAGGGCTAATTTTTGCCCGTCGTACCAATAGACTCACATCGTTAATTTTTATTTTGTGCATCACGCCTTGTATCGGCGCCTCCATAAGGCAAAAATCGTCTTTCGAACGAACGATCCGTAGACGCACTTCTACACCGTTTATCAAAAATTTATCCTGATTGAATACATCACAGTGTAAATGGCCAATCATATCTACAGTCCTGGCGCCTCTGATATACGCTGATCGAATCTCCTGCCCATAATTAATAGGTTCTGTTTTCGTGCCGGGCATCGCCTCAAGGCTACCTGGATTATCTATAAACCATAAACCCGCTGTCAGATGCGAATGCTTTGCCGCTGGGCCGTAATTGAGTAATGTTTCAATGTATGCCCGATACGCATAAGCGTTATTGGGCGGCGCAACGAGCTTTTGGTTGAAAAATACATCGACCTGATTAAAGAGGCTGTGTAGAAAGTTATTAACAGGCGCTACTTTGTATGGCGATTCAGCGTTGGCCAGTACTTTCAGTTTTACGCAGATCATAGTGTGGGCAAGATCCAAGTACTCGTCGCCATGGCCAGGTATAACAAACTCGATGGGGCCATCGTCCGACAATGAAGAGACAGGCTTGTAATGAACCCATTGAGAGGCTTCTATGGATGTTTGCGTTGGCGGTATAGTGAATAAGTCGAGCTCCGATTTCATACATTCACAAGAGTGCGAATGTAAAAAAGACATGATGTTTAAGCACTTCCGAAAATGTCAGTGATCGTCCTTTTCTTCTTACTCCTCGTATTTTTTCGTCTCTTCGTGACTTTACCCGTGGCTATCCTTCTCCTCTTCTTCTTCTTCGTCTTCGTCTTCGTCTTCGTTGGTGCTGCACGGGTACTTCTCTTTCTTTGAGTTCCGGTGGACCTTTTTCTCGCACAGGTACGCTTGGGTGTACGGCCGGTCAACGACTGCATCGATCGTGTGGCGATCGCACTGTTATAACCAGAGCCCTTCATAAGTAGAGCTATTTTTTCATTGGCTTTGTGTTTCAAATTTTCCCCAGATTCCTTGGCATGCCGACGGATCGATTCCTTAAATGGTACATGATTACCACTCACATCTTCGATAACATGTAAGCCCGCCCGTATGGCTTCTTTTCCCACGGCTTTAGCACCTTTTGTCAGCAGCGGTAGTACACTTCTGAATAGACCGCCGAGAAATCTGCCGATTCCGTGGCCTCGTTGATAAGGTGCGCCCACAAAAACGTTGCCTATACGTCCAGCACCACCGCCGACTTGATTCTCGTAATAAGCCGTATAATGGGCCACCATATTGTCTACGCAACCCGTTTAAAGTGAAGCGTAAGGGTTAACGTTCCGTACTCGAATGCGATGGACTTCCCCAAATGGTCCCTTATATCTATCTCAATAGAGCGAAAGCAATTATTGAGCAAAGGTATATAATTTGACGGTGAGAAATATTTCACCTGTGTCGCTCCGTATGTATACTGAGAGGTATTTAGATTAACGATGCGCAATAGAGAGGTCTGCGTGTCGCCAACCGTATACGGTACACATAGGTCCGTATAGACAAAAAGTTGTTCGGGGAGAGCACGAGCGATACAAGGGGGCATTTGTCCTTCACGTTGAATCCCTCGTATGTAACGTAGGTATACAATCTCTGATGTTTCCCAGTCTTCATTCGGTATTACATTGAATCTGAGTATACGAGCGATCTTCTTATTCATACACAATATATTTTGTGGAGTCACAATTTGTTTCCCACACTTTTCTACCCACTTTTCGCCCTCAATTGCCGCATAGCCATGCGCACTTTTAGCATTGACAAGTCCAATTATCTGCTCTTTTTTGTCACACGGTGTCCACCGAATTTCTGTCTCGTCTGGTTGCAAGTGTATCATTGTGCATGGTATGTGAATTTCTGATAAACCCACAGCCCATTGACCACTCAAAGCTATTTCACGCGAAAGTTGAGTGGTGAAGTGTGTTGTAGTATTATCCGGAAAGTACTTCATGCTGCTGTTACTCGGCAACACGAGATAAAAGTCTTCATCGTTGTGCATAATGCTCGTCCTTGCGACGTTAGGCGCCAAGGTTGTGGGCGTTAGAAGCAGGTATCCAGGAGTTGAATTTCGATGGGTAGCCGACCCAGCTGACAAAGAGTTGTTTCTTTGCGCCACGTCCTTTTGTCCGTAAAACACGATCGATTTTAAACTCTTGATTCTGTGTCATACGTTTCTCGTGCACAGGTGTTATTTCTTCGGTGTAAAAGAAACCGTCAATTGACTCGCCTTCGAGATCGTGCAGCTCGTACACCCGTATTCCCTGACGATTTACAACCTTGGTGATGCGAAAAATTTCCTCGCTCCAGTTTCGTTCGTAACCCTTCTCGAAGGTGCCTTTTGTTCTACTGATCCGGACATAATCACCGCACTTGTATTTAACCAGAGAGAAGCGTCTTTTTCCACGCTGCTTCATAGAGGCGTTTGTCATATTCTCCAGCGCTTTATCAGCATTGTATAATGTCACAGCGGCCGGCTCCATCTTAATTGACGAGTGTTTGGCATGATTGTATGCGTGAACAAATTGTTGAAGTATATCGATGTAGCGTCGTGTATTTCGATGTGTGAAATAGCGCCACATTCGTTCTTTGAGTGTACGATTGAAGCGTTCGACAATTGCTGCTTTTATGTCAGGGTTGCGTGTAACCCTAAAATTGATATCACTTTTCTTGAGAAACGTCTGTAGCTCTTTACCGACGAATTCCTTGCCTTTATCGGTCTGTAGACAGACGTGCAAGCGGTCGTCGCTGCGTTCAAAAATTCGTGTAAATGCTTCTTTGACGGCGTGTACGGTTTTATCCTGCAGTGGCTCGACCCAGGCGTACTTGCTCAATACGTCAATGACCGTGAGCAGGTACGAAACATTGTCATTGTAGCTTCTCAACGATCGTAAATCTACGAGGTCGGCCTCCCAGACATCGTCTATATTAGTAACGTTATAGAACAGGCGAGGAAAGCGACGACGAATGGGTTTATGAATAGTGTAAGCGTCCTGTTGGGTCAACCAGTCGTAAACTTCATCCGATTTATTTTCTTTATTGATTAGGCGCCTTGCTCCGGCATAACCTGCAGGATGCGACGGATCGTAATACACTTTTTCGAACGACATATTTCTCTCCCACGCACACGCCCACCCACGGGGTAATTCAATTTACAGTTTAAGCCAACGGACAAATCCTCGCGATGCTTCGACGAGTTTTTTCTTTTGTCTTTTGGCGAAATGATCTACGCTGTCGGTATAAGTAGACTCTTTGGCAGCAGCTGGGACAAGGCGTTGCTTTTCGTTGTTCCCTCGATCGTCGCCGTTTCCGTCGTCGTCGTCGTCGTCTTCGCGGCGTTTGCGTGCAATATGCGTATTCCCCATATTCCACAACATGTCGTTCCCGATAAATGTGCGGGGTACAGAGACAGCACGAAGGCCCTTGATAAACTGTGCTCGTCCACTAGCTTTGAAGTTTTTTCTAGCCCGTACTGCATCGTTAACGAGATCGACAATATTCGAATTGGGTATGAGCATGCCGTCTATCGTCACACGCCCTTCTCTGTCCCACGTGACGCGCTGCGATGCCACCGGCGAGTTACGCAGATAGTTCGTGAGCGCTCTTGCTTGACGTCTATACATGTCAGGTACACAGCTTACGATCACGGTCGGACTAAAATCTTCATTTTCCGGCTGTAGTTGTTCGCTTGTTGTCGTTGGTAGTGCGCCAGGCATGGCCGAATCCGTCGTACCGTTTCGGGCATCAACGAGAAATAAATATCGTTGCAGTACCTGTAGATACTGTTTCCACCTGGTAGCGTCGTCAGGATATTTTTTTGAGTATAAAATATCGCTAAGCTCAGCGTCGAGACGTGATACTGGATCACCTGATGTCTGTACAGTTGTCTGATCAGCTGTCGGTGCGGAAGTTCCGCCGCCGCCGGTCATCGGTTCTTTCCACTTCCCTGCCTCTTCGGCCGGTACTAAAATCATTTTCTTCGCGTGCTCCATAAGATCTCTGGGGGGGACTGCTGACTTTTACGATTGGTGCTTTTCACTAAGCCCCATTACCTCCTTCACCTTTGCCTCCAAACAGCCTACTAAACAAACTTGTGATAATCGGCGCTAATAAAAGTGGTAAAAATGCCCCACAGCCTTTCTGCATCATAAGACGTTTCTTCGCTCTCCAATTGTACTTTCGTCGTTTACGTTCGGCGGCGCCACCAGCGCGGCCTTTCCCACCGCCTCGCTGGCCCGTTTTAACGGTTGCACGACAGGGCACTAGTTGACGCAGTACATTCTTATATCTTTTTAAACGGTTTTTCGCTCCTGCTTTAAGCTGTACTACGCCGTGTAAAACGTTTAAGGCACATTCGCCTATACACTTGATCAGAGACTCATCGGCTGTGCGCAGTATGGCCCGTTGCTGCTCTTTACTTGAGTGACAGAGAGCATTGAGTAGAGCAGCGTGGCGTTTACCGATCGGCGGTCGTGCAGAACACTGTCCGGTTTTCTTCTTCTTATTTCCAGCCATGATGCGACGATGTTTGCGCATCTCGTACGATTCCACAACTGATGTTAGAATTGTTCTTACATTATCCTAAATACCTTCATTCAACTCAGTTGACGTAACGCCCGTTTATTCTTCGGTACGTAGATGTGCATGTGAGGATCGTCGGGGAATATATCTGTACGGCACCGAAAAATATCCGATGTGGATTGCTTGAGATCCAACAGTAGATAACCATGCGGTCGAGCTGTCGCATCGTGATACGCCTCTGTCAAAAACCGAGGTGCCTCAGGGTATACTTGCCTGGCTAGATGTTGAATTTGTGCTCGATCGCGAGGGTTTTTAAATATTACAATATAATTCGCGTTCAGAGAGATATCTCGTTGACCGTGTCCTTGATGAAAAATATTTTGCGTTATAAAAATAACACTGATATTTTTGTGATGGCTACCTTTCGTGAAAAGATCTACTATCGTATTATTCGATGATTCTCTCATTAAATCGTCGATAATAATTAACTTTTTCAAATTATTGTCGTGTGAGTAATCCTCCGGTTGCGGCAGGCCCTCGTGCAGCTCGATCTTAATATTTCGGTTCGCTGGATCTCGATGAGAATTTCGCAATAGTTCGGCCGTATCGGAATCGAGATTGTCTCCGTGGTAGAATATTACGCGATCGAATACCGTGTCACTCATGGCCGTTAGATTTCGTAAAAATCTCCGCACGAAAACTGTTTTTCCACAGCCTGTTGGACCACAAATTAACGATGTCCACGGATGTTTCCAACGCACGTCCATTTTCCACGTGTTTCCTTCGGTTGCGATACGCTTAAACTCGGAATATAAGCTTCTCGGCGGCGGCGGCGGCGGCGGCGGCGGCGCGGAGGACACACGTCGCCATAAGCTTGTACGACGTGTGCGCGGCGGTGGTTCAGCTAGTACAGGCCCGTTCGCTCGCACCATCAGCTTATGAGCGAGCGAGCGTGGCGATCAGCTCTTATGCCGCGGTCACATGCGCGCCATAAGCTTATACGGCGCATGTGGTGCCGCCTAGCTTATAGGGAAATAATTTTTAAACTCGTACAGGAAATATTTTTTAAATTTCATTTATTATTATTAATGAATAATTCATAAGTATATAGGCAGGAAATATTTTCACTTTTTTATTGAAAATTATTGCACAATTTATCGTGTACTATTAATGCATAATCCATACATACATTGAAAAATATTTTCAATCTTTATTTGCAATAGTATTAATTAACCCTAAAATATACAATACATGTAGACAGTAATATTTCACAAATGTGTCAGCCATATAGAATAAAAATTGTCCAATTTATTTACAATACACATTTTACGTTTGTATACAGTTATTACACACACACACACACACATCGATATTTATTTACGTACACATTATATGCATTATTATACACTATATACATAATTTTCAGATAAATCAAATTATTATTATCTAAATGAGACGACAGCGATGACGACGACGACGGCGACATTTGTATCGGTATACAAATTATTCTTTGAATCCGAACGGGAGCGACAACGTATGTGTTAGATGCCGACGTTTATGACAAACAACATGACAGGTTTTGGACAATTCGCGGGTTATAACAGCGTGAAGCGCCGTTCGCTGGATAGATGTAAAATTTAATCGTATCGATTCGTCATTTTCGCAGGGTAAATCGGCTTCGATCATTCGTCGAATCGAGTTAAAATTAACTTTCCGAGCGTTAAGGTAATTTAAACTCAGACCTTTCACCTTACATTCTGTTTTAATCACCTCGTCGGGCTTCGCGCTATTTACGACCTGGTAGCCGTAAAATTTGGGGCCTCCGGAGACAAACGACTTTATGTAGTCTGTAGGCTCCTTCAGCTCGCTGGTCATGTCACCAAGGAAGTTGCCGAGCGGTGGTGACCATTCGCCCTGGCGACCCGTGCTAACATAAATCACCGAATCGGTGTCGTAGTACAGCACTCGTCG
This sequence comes from Exephanes ischioxanthus, assembly GCA_958510785.1. NCBI lineage: Eukaryota > Metazoa > Arthropoda > Insecta > Hymenoptera > Ichneumonidae > Exephanes > Exephanes ischioxanthus. The sequence continues at coordinate 38,259 of CAUEHJ010000032.1, forward strand.
CCCTAACCGTTCGAGATAATTGTACAATTTTAACCGGGCCTGAGCTGTTGTGTAAGCTGCGATTACGACGCTCGTTTGTGAAGATGGTATTACGGCCTCATCTATGGATACCCAATTCGCGTACAAAACATCATCATTCACGGGGAGTAACCGTCGCACCTCCTTATCGTTATCCCCCAGAAGCAGTAGCAATTGCTCGCGATTGTTTATTACCGTCGTCTGCGTTAAATTGTCCCGTTGACCGAATTTACCCCAGAACGAGTTCAGGCATAGCTTCGCAACGGATCGTAGACCCGGGTTTTTGCAGATATTGTCCGGATCTAGGCGTATACCCTCAGCGCGCTCGTAATCTTCGATATATCGCGCTCGCGAGTCTGCATCGGTGCATTCGGCAGGCCAACCGCTGGCTTCCTGTTTGATCTTTAAATAAGTATTTATATATTCGGCAAAGAGACCACCGTCGCGCGTTACCGGATCGTATTGTGTCATCTCGTAGGCCCAAATAATAAAAACTTTTATGACTTTGTAGCCGACTTCGAGTGCCTTCCGAACCTCGTCCACCACCCAGGTACCTGTAAACACACGCTCGTCTACGTCTTCATGCGGACAGGCCGATTGAATTTTTTCCTCGGTGCATGTACGACACAGCGCGAACAACAGCTTCTGATGCATCCGTACGGGTAAGACGGGATGAAAAAGATCACGCGGCGGTAAAACGGTGCAGCGTATCATACCGTTCACCGTTGTGCCCAGAGCTTCGTACGATCCTTTCAACAGATCGTCGCACTCTGTATCCACATATATCTTCGGGTGACCCTTCGGAAAGCGTCCCGTTTTCGATATGTACGGATAGAGTGAGCAAATGTCGATGTAGTTAATCTTTTCACCGTCTGCAACATCGTACACCGTTACGGTGTTACCCGTACGGCCACCGTAAAACCCGTCGCGAGGATTTAAACTTTCAGACGATAGACGAGGATGGTTATACAAGAACTCGCTGATCGCGGGATTGATATGGCGGAGCTCTTCAAACTCGCACTCCCACATGACTTCGAGCTGATAACCGTGAGCAAGAATCTTCGAGTCCGTCGCTAGAGTACGTTCGTAACGGTTCTCGTACGACTCTTCGTTGGCACGCGTCGGCTTCGTACGGTTCTCGGGGAAACAGCGCGGACAACCGTGCCAATAACACCCGTGAAATTGGAAGACAAAGCGATCGTCCTCCAGCTGTAGATAGCCGTCAACGAGGGGCCCTTCAGGTAGCCTGAACTCTCGGGCTCGACCGGCGTGAACGATCTCATGCCCTATACAGTTCTCGACCCATAAAAGCCACTCGTTGGCCTGCCGTGAATGACGATCCACAAGTCTGTAACTACCGTTCGGTATGAGCCCAATCGTCCGCGGAACCAAAAAGTTTCGTCTAAATACTTTCGAGCACGCCGACGCGATTGTCGCGGCCTCCGTAAACGGACAAACATCGCCGGCCTCGAGGAATATTTTCCGAAACTCTTTACAGGCCCGCCTCAATATGTCGACGTCTAACACGCAATACTTTTCGATTTCGGTTTGAAAATTGAAGAGTTCACCGGAAGCTGCCCTCTCCGTGTACCACTCGTAAAAGGCATTGCGGTCATCGTGACTCATTGTGTCGGGCGAGTAATATTCCGCGGCGGGTAGTGGACCACTGAATTCCTGGTTCTCCAACGTATTGAACAGGTGCGGAAAGTATCCCTTTTCCATTTTATCCTTAAATCCGAAGGCTCCCGGTAGAGCGCTGAGTCGCATATGAAAGTAATTCATACTATCGATGAACACCGTACGCCCTATACGCATCGATATTATAGAATTCCCCGTGAGAATTAGTTTCGGTAGACCGAGATCACTACAATGCTCGACAACGTAACGCAGTATAAATTGAGCATCGAAGGCCTTCGCGTTATGCGCGATGCAGACTATCTTTCGGAACGATGTTGCGCGACGCACCGCAAGATTGATCAATTCAGCGATCGGCGAAGTTCGGAAAACGTGTTGACGTACGCCACACCAACTGCAGACGCTACCTGGAATAATATTGTCCACATCGGCCAGACATATTTCGCACAACTGTTGTGCCACGCAAAGTGTAACAACGTGCTCGCGAGTGTTGTCGTCCGGACTAGCGGTGTAGCGTTCGTCTTGACGCGTCTCGAAATCGTAGAAAATGAACAATGTTCTCGGATGCTCTTCGGGTTTCGACAGTTTACGATCTGCCAGCGGTTGCATGTAGCATTGGTCGTTATACCCGTGCACACTCCGGCAGAGCTGACAGAACGTTTTACCGCATTTGTGCGCTTTCTGCGTGGCATCGAATAATTTTGTACATTTTTTACAAAATCGAACTGTCTCGCAAACCGATTTTCTTTCCGAATTACGCGTATTGATACGGGCTTCTCGAGGTTTGAGATGGTTGTCGAAACACGTCGCGTTGTGAAAGAATCTGTCGCAGTCCTCGCATTCCCACCCGTCACCGGCGCTTTCAGTATCGCCGTTATCAACGGATGGAACAGAACACGGCGGTGACGCATAGCAACGCGGGCACTTGCTCGTACATTGATGTTGATGGAGAAATCGGTAGGATACATTGCAAGGGGTACAGTAGTTCCGTGCACCCCCTGCAGCGAGAAGATTTGTGATGGGAGAAAAATGATTCTCCTTTTTAAAATACGCGATGTTTATGGTCAAGCGTGGCGACGTGTTTTCGAACCGCGTTTGCCCATCGAAGATGGGATCCGCTCCGCTGCCGAGAGAAGCCCATTCATAAACGCGTATAGCTACCCTCGATGCCATAAAGTGTCGTTGAAATACCTCGAACTCAGCGGGGCCACAACCCTGTGCCGGGACTACCGCGCGAGCCGCTTTCACGAGTTTCTTTGCCTCGTCTCGCTGGAGCTTCGATTTTTTATGGCGTATCCGCTCATAAAAAATTTTCGACTCCGCGCTTCGATCGACCTTATTTCGCGCATTAGCTAGAGCTACCACGAGCGACCGAGGGAAACACAAATTGTCGGTGTTCCCTATTAAAATGACGGATCGATTACTAATGATTTTACTATCTAAGCCCCCCGTACCATTGACCATGTCGACGTAAGTCACCGTGAAAACAAGCGAGTCGTAAACCGAAAGAATTCTCGCACTCTGGTTAACGCTGCACAGAAGATCCCACAATTGCTCGTGGTTGAAGCGCCATACGGGTCTCAGGGATATCCCCGCTACACCATCCGTCATACCCTGAGCGTCAAATGCGATCCCGATACGGTCATTTGGCGAATTACCCGTCACAAAGTGCGCGTGGATGTCCCGTATGGCGTTTCTGATCCACGAGATTGGATTGATACCCTGTGGCGGCGCGACCAGAGAGATTTCGGTTTGGCGCGACTTGATCTTAAAGCGCCGCGAAAAATGTTCTTTCTCCGCGCCTAAAATCTTGAACCGGTGACCCACGGGTAAAATACGGTCATAATCGTCGGCATCTACGCTACCGTCGCTCGCGTTACCGGGAATATTGCCGTCGAAGGCGTCGTCATCGCTATCGCCACTATTTGCTCTATCTTGTCCCTGTATACCTAAATCTAAATTACTACTACCGCCTGGTTCCGTTGAACCCCCGCCTGTCTGCGGCTGCTTAAATCTAGCACTCACCAGCTCGGCTACTACCGCTGCCGCCTCAGTCTCCCATGATGACGGTAGCAGTGATGCTGGTGATGATGATGATGACGATGATGATGACGCTGATGATGATGACGCTGATGATGATGATGATGACGATGACGATGACGGTGATGACGATGATGACGATGATGACGATGATGACGATGATGACGATGATGACGATGATGACGATGATGACGATGATGACGATGATGACGATGATGACGATGATGACGATGATGACGATGATGACGATGATGACGATGATGACGATGATGACGATGATGACGATGATGACGATGATGACGATGATGACGATGATGACGATGATGACGATGATGACGATGATGACGATGATGACGATGATGACGATGATGACGATGATGACGATGATGACGATGATGACGATGATGACGACGATGACGATGATGATGATGATGATGCTGATGATAATGATGATGCTGCTGATGATGGACGATCTATACAAACGAAATAATGAAGTATAAAGTCAAAGTCTATGTTGACTGTATATATATATATATATATATATGTATATAAGGGCACGGCTAGTAATTACGTACTCTATATTTCGGGATCGCCCGCTCGAGACTCTCGAATGCGCTCGATGATCAGGTCATCATCCTCATCGTAATCGTCGGACCCTTGACCTATTTCACCGCGTGAATCGTACCACTCGGCCTGCACCAAATAGTGAGGCAGATGTGGTACGAGATCAACGGATCCCACGTCAAAATCATCGTCAGAGGATGCCTTGTCGTGGAGATTTTCGCCCGCCATGGCTGGATCAGCAGCGCGATATTGGTCCAGAGGCGCAGAGCGGTTGAAGTAATTCAGCGGGGGTACTACCCCACTGAAATACCCCTGACCATGGACGTATAAAAGACGGCCATCCTGGTCATACACCCACTGCCGTGCACCTGCGGTTTAACAAAAAAATGTTAAACCACTCGAAAGGGTCCGACGGTTCGACAAAGCGAAATATATATATATATATATATATATATATATATATATATATATATATATATACGGAGCTAAAATATATAGAAAAATAAAAAACTTACCCAATTCAGGTGTCGGAAAACGTTGTACCCGAGCAACTTCCTCGTTAAATACGGTCTCAGCGTCGGAATCGTCGTCCCCTCCCTCAGGGTCCGGTGATGCTGGAGGGCCCATGTGGATGACACCATCCGGGCCATCGTCGTCGCTGTCGTCGTCGCTGTCGTCGTCGCTGTCGTTGTCGGCCGCATCGTTGTGCCTGGGTGGCTGCGGATCGGGCGATGCCAGGTACTCCCCGCGGATCACTCGGGGCCCTTCGACCTCCATATCTTCGTCGTCGCTGCTTTCCGACGGCTGCGGATCGGGCGACGCTGGAGGCTCCACGTGGATGACATGATACCTGTCATCCCCATGCTCATCATCGCCGCCCGTCTCGAGACCGGAATCTCTATCCGTCTCGCTCCAATGCTCGGCGTCATTGACCGGATCTGGCGATTCCGGGCTCTCCAACTCGTCACCATTGTCGGAAGCTGGTGACTCGGGACTTTCCAAGTCCTCATCGTCGTCGTTGTTGTCGTCGTCGTCGTCGTCGTCGTCGTTATCGGCACCATTGTCCACGGCAGCAGCGTTATCGTTGTCGTCGTCGTCGTCGTCGTCCTCGCTCTCCGTGGCCGAGCCTTCCAGCTCCACACCCCGTTCGGCGTTCACGTACCGCGCCATGAGGTCACGCACAACATGAAGATGCGCGCCGCCTCTTTCCCGAACAACCTCGACAGCAATTAAAATTGCATAGTTCGAGTCATCGAACGCGCTATGCTCATACGCACGTCCGATGACCCGCACAGCTAATTGGCGGAGTATCGAGCGGAATTCGCGTTGGGCCTCCTGGAGATTCATCGTTCTCAACCGTGAGTCCCAACGCAACGTACACCGACGAGCAATCACGGCGCTCCTAATTCGCGTTAAAGCTACCGTCTTGCGGATAGCTTTAATAAGAGCACGTGCGCGATAGCACTGCATTTCCTCTCGCTGATAAACACAACAAAACACAAAACGTCGAAACTCGCAGGTGCACACACACACAAACACACAGTATTCAAAAACTGTGAAAACTGTAAACTTTGCACAGTGTAAACTTGACACTTGTACAATACGCAAAACACTTAAAAATCGGTAAACAGAACAACTGGTCCACAAGTATGGTTTAATTGTTTCGCGACAGAGCCGATTACACGAAGTGTTTCGGGTGACTTCTCGACAGAGAATTGAAATAGATTCAAGTTTCGAAAGACTTTATAGATTTTGTCTACGCCCTACTACATTTTCTTGCTTTCCTCATTGGTGGCGGTTAAGGTCAACTTTGGGATGACGCTAACTTCGGTAACTATTAACGCCGAATTTCGCTGGACATTGTTTTCACTTTCTCGGTGTTTTTTCATCTTGAAGACAACGTAACGAATTGGCTGCAAATATCAAGACGACCGTCGCGTAGGTGGTTCTATTGTCTCGTAGGCAACCCTTGTGAAAAAAGTATGGACGCGCCCACCCGTTGTAAACATAAAACAATACTACCTCTTTTGGCGCGAGCTCGACGCTGGATGGTCAGAGCTACCCTCGATACTTTCTCGCTATTTTTATGACGCTAGCAATGGGTGGTCGAACCTTTTCACGAATATACCCAAACAGTTGAAAACGCCGCGTGCAAGCCTTCATAATCCGAAGGCTTGTGAAACAGATGTATATCTCTCAGATTTATATCCGACTTCTTCCAAAGGGTGTATACACGTTACGCACGTATTGTAAGCAGCATCCGCTACCTCCCGATGAAACACGGGAAACGCTGTCGAGTGACACCGCATTACCTGCACACCTATGCCGATTTCTATAGACGTTTGTTCCGAAACCGATCCTGCGACCACGACAGCAGGTCACCGGTAACCCTTAAACTGACCACATTAAGGTAAACAAGTGTTCTTTGTTCCGACAGCCATCTATTTTGATTTTTACGACTGACAGTTTCTACAGGGTGACCGTCGCAATTTTATCTTTAATCAATGCACCAGTCGTCGTATGCCACTCGTACAACGACCCAAAAGAAGATCGGTATCTTTTCTTCGCTGTGAATATTAACAGATGTTACTAGTCGTTTAAGCATGTGAACATTCGATCGGTTGATCCATGGACAGCCTGTCGATATGGCATGCACCTGTTTACTAACTAAAACCGGCTCTCCCCTCTTACACATGTGATATTAGCGACGATACTAGCGCCACGGTCTCCCAGAAACGCATATAAACGTAAGATACTATGAAAATTCGGCAGTCGGGCCCGTGGACCCAGTACAGATAGATTTGAGTATAAGCTCTCGAGTTTCTTTTCCCCTGATTGCATCGTAAAGCCAAACCATTGTTTAAGATGAGTCAAGCTATCGGTGTTAACGATCTGCGAGACAGCGATCTGCGACCAGAAACCATGTATCGTATACTGTCGGACGACGAAAAGAAGCGCCTTGAAGCACCGCTAGTTCTCGGTACAATGTATACACTCAACCCGTCGGAGACGAAAAAAGTTAACATCGGCCTACAGCCTCGTGCCGACGGTCAAATACAGCCGATCGTAAAACTTCAGAACAATACCATGGCTGGCGGTATTGTCTTTGAATCGGAGGGTTGGCATTTACTGCAAACAAAACTACCAGCTATTTCGAAGTATTTCGCGGGTAGCCAGAAGATCGCCTGGGGTTCGAGCTGGCGCACACCGTCACCCATACGCATCGGCGATTGTGAGATAATCTACACCTCGAGTTGCGGTGCCAAATCTATCGTGTTTGACCGCCCTGTCGAAGAAAACACCATGGCCCAGGACGAGGAGTCGCAGCAGGATCCTGAGCCACCAACGAAGAAACGGAAAAATTATTCACCGGCTGTTGTGATGCAGAAATCATCGTTCGATGGTCTACTCAACGTACTGGTGTGCGTCGATGAGCGGTTCAGACGCCTACAACGCAATGTCACACATGTGGAGAAGTGTGTGAAGGTGCTGTGCGCTGAATTACTGCTACATATCCCGGCCGAGGAGGAACCCGAAAAAATCGATGAGCTACGTGTCAAAGAATTGATGAAAAATAATTTCAAGTCTTTGAAAGAAGCCGTTCAACTTCGCTTGGATCCAGCATTTGTCGAACTCACATTCGACATAGTTTTCTTGGAACTATCTGTACTGTGTGGTGCGTACATCGCAAACCAATTGCGAAAAGCACTTGCTGCTAAAAAGAAACGAGCGCTTGAATAGCGGTGTTGCCCTGTGCGTGTAATTATATATCAGTATTATTATTATCATTTGTATACCTTTAAGATTAATCGTATTCACATTTCCGTAAACATTTTTTTGCCCATTCGTTAGTATTCTAAGCAATTGAGCCCTTGCCCATTATTATAGCTAGATGTAAACGTATTCAGTAATACTAATCGGCATTTCTTCGTCAGTCTCTCGGCATTATAAATATATATGTATCCATATTTTGTCTTCTTTGTACGATGTATTGTAATCCTAATTTATGGGGGGTTGGGAAGGTACATAACGTGTAAGTAATTAATAAACTGATATAACCGATAATTGCGTTTCTCATTCGCCATAAAATACCAACAAAAATCAGTCATCCCGAAAATCCTCGTTTTATAGTATTCAAGGGAAAACCACCTGATTTTACAGGCTTCTGAAAAACATAAATAATAATATTCTTAACAATTAATATTGTTACTGAAGAGAGGTGGCGCTGAAATCGGTCAGCCAGTCGGAGCTCAGGGAAATTGCTTGGACCAATCCGAGCCCGGGGAAAATAAGGGGACTAATCATAGACCAAGGCATTTTTAATTAGTCCCCCTCTCGCGAGAAACTATCTCCCCCACCAAACACACATTCTCGTGCGAGGATTGGGCCCGCTACAGCATCTCTGTCCCAAAGGTGGTGGAAGGGATAGCGCCAGACAGGGGTGATGGAGGGGGGCAACAGATGACCCCCTGTCTCTCGCGAGACACTACTCCCACCACCCACCTTCATACGCGCATTGGGCCCGCTGCAGCATCCCGGTCCAGACGGTGGCGGAGGATAGCGCCAGACAGGGGGGTGGTGGAGGGGGCAACAGTTGGTCCCTGTCTCTCGCGAGACACTACCCCCACCACTCACCTTCACGCATGGATTCGATCCCACTACAGCATCCCGTGGGGGTGGTAGAGGGGGAACAACATATGCCCCCTCTCTCGCGAAAAAATACCCCCACCACTCGCACACATGCGCGGATTGGGCCCGCTACAGCATCCCGGTCCAGACGGGGGTGGGGGGATGGCGCCAGACAGGGGTGGTGGAGGGGGAACAACAGATGGTCCCTGTCTCCCCAGCCCTGTACACTACTACTCATATTCTGAAACTTCCGAGGCGAGTATTCGCCTCCCCAGTCCCCACTGGGTATATTTGCCGTTATGGTATTGCCGTCCATTGGCCGGCCATGCTAGTCGGTAAGCTGGAGAGTCGAATGCCCGCACAAGGCTGGTGCGACTATCGGGGCGAGGAGTCCGGGGGGACCGCTCGACGGCAGTCAGAGTGAGTCGGCAGGTCGAGAGCCACGGCTAGTGACGAGGATATCTGCGGCATTGGCGCAACCTGCCTCGTCGAGGCGCGGCATAGGATTTTACTGTACTGTGCCCCTCCGAGTGAGCGCCATCCGCGTCGTCGGTGTCCCGACGCACACACCTAGCTTGGCGTGTGGGGCGATCGTGTGTGGAGCTCTGGCTTGCGCCTCGGGCACTGAGTATAGTCAAAGTGGCAAATCTATACTCCGTGCTACGGTCATTCGCGCGTTGCCGTGGGTCGCTATACGACTTATTCGTTTATATGTCTATGTAGTTCTTTCTCTTTTCCTTATTCCTACATACATATATTTTTGGTTTCATTCTAAGATCGGAAGGAAAATTTAAGTTATGAATGGAAATTCGGGCCTAAATCGGCTGATGCCGAGCTTAATGTCGAATGTCACACTTTCAATTGTTTTAAGTATATTTTTTTCTTATTTTTATATATTTTATATTTATATATTTGTTTTTATTCATTATTATTTTTCTTTTTACATATATTCGTTATATATATCTGTTTGGTATTATTTGTTGTTTGTTTTATTTTTTGCTTTATATATATTGTGATGATACCTTTTCGCTTAGTCTCCCAAAAACTGGGTCGATCTGGGGAATGTGGAGTGAAGGGAAGGGGAAAATAACGCTCCGAATTTTTGTGTAGGAAATTAAAATATTATATTCTTTAACAGTGCGTCGTATGAAAAATAACAGGTAACAAAATAAACTTGAAGAAAACTTATGAAAAAAAGAGATCTATAATAAGGGTTGGGAAGGCATTCGCCTGGGTCAATCGCACGGAAAGGGGAGGGGGCTGGCCGGTGAAAAACTCTACACAAAAACTTCGATTGGGCTAAAATCGAAACTCAGAAAAAAAATAAGAAAACTCAGAAAAATAGTGAAACTCGAAAAATAATGAAACTCGAAAAATAATGAAACTCAAAAAATTGTCAGTGGTTGTTTTTGGGCGGCAGCTACTTTCTCGGTGTAGCACCGTAACTCATAAGAAAGAAAAAAGGAAGAAACTCGGCAAATTTGCGCGGCACACGGCTAGCAGGGAAAAGGGGGAAGGGAAGGGGGATGAGAGTTCTCAGGCCGGGGACACTGTTCCAGGGCTTCTTGACAAATTACCTCGGCACACAAAACTGGTAAAAATTACAATAATGACAATCGGTAAATACTCGCAAGAATGCGTCTCGGGGAACGGGGAAGAATAATAATAGCTTGTAGGAACGCACGCGGAAAAATCCCGCGAATACCACCACTCACGCGCACGTGTTCGGATAACTCAAAAATGTCGGCGCACGTGGCGGCCGGTACTCGACGGTCGAAAAGTTTCACAAAGAAAAACGCTTACAATTACGAAAAAGAGGGCACGGGTAAATGTTCAGGGGTCGGGAAGATCGGAAAAATCGAGAATACGAGGCCGTAAGAATATAGGCCTCCCCTTTTCTGCGTCACTACTTCGCTTGTTGCAGCATTTTCGCGAGCGATTTTTTCCCAGCTGATCCTTTCTTTTTCGACGAGCAGTCTGGTGGCGCGAGATGTGAAGGTTAAATCTCGGGGATACCAATACGCGACGCTCGCCGCCCGTTGCAGCAGGTGTTCGTTAATAATCTGTACCGAGCTCTCTTCTGGAGGGTTTTCGTCCGTATCCATAAGCTCGGGCTCGTCGTGGCTGTCGGACGGTCTATTGGTCTGTAAAGATGTTGTAGACCCGGGGTCCATCGGCTCGACTTCCATGGCGTCGGGCAAACGAGGCTCCTGAGCCTTTTCGGGAGTCTGCGGCGAGGTTGTAGACCCGGGTTCCGTTGTTTCGAGCGAACGAGGGCTCTGTGTCGGTTCGGGGGTCCCTCGGATGGTAGACACTAAGCTACCCGGCGGCGAGTTCTCTATCTCGGTTTGTAGACCATCTCGTTCTGGAGTGCCCACGAGGTCGTTTCCGATGTTGATGAGTCGGTTGATGGTTCGTATACCGAACCGGGAATTTCTGAGACCGTCATCCCTCCGTCCGAAGAGGGCATATAGCTTGTGACGTGGCACGTCACAATTCCCTTCCGCTGCCTGGCTCGGAGTCCCACCACTCACCCAGGGAAAAACTACAATTAGGAGGATAATTTAAGCAACGAATTTTACAATTGTTAACCCCCTTCCCTGACTGACCTTCATCCTATACAACCCCCGTCAGACCTCATACTTACTCATCGAAGGTCCCGTCAGCCCTCCGATGCACCCACCGAAGACCCAGCGCAGCCACCGAAGACCCATCGCAGACACCGAAGACCCATCGCAGACACCAAAGATCCATCGCAGCCATCGAAGACCAACCTGGAGGGAAATTGACCCCCTGCGAAGCCTGACCGACCCCGAACAACCTAGACAGCCAACAATTTGAGACACAGGAAGACCTTTCAAGCACTAACCTGAAAACCTGAAGACCGTCCAAAATGCCAGTCCGACCTCGACAGCCCCGGGAAAAATTCCGCCGAGTCGGAGCATCCTTCCCGACTCGTCCACAGGCACTGAAGAACCCGGCGACACCCTCTCGGCTCGGATTGCCGAGTGTAAACCGACGAGGTGTGTCGCCCGGATAAACACTAAATTCAGCACGCGATCTGTCAAGGGAGACACTTCGCCGACGCGCCGCATGGAACCGCCACCTCCCGTCGCCAAGAACTGCTCTTCGATCGATGGGCAAATCGATGACGAGGATGCGCGCCGTACGTCGCGACGAGTCTTCCGTCGCGACGAAATATTCGCACGGCCGCGCGGCCAATCCCGACGCCCACCAGCAGCCAGTCCCGAAACCCGCCAATCAGAAACCGACATCCATACGCTCACTTGCAAGACCGACCCTAAGGTCGGAGAAGAAGCCGGAAGCAGCGAGGCTGTCTTCACTTCGAGCCCAGGCGTGTGAAAGACGAGTGTGTGTGTGATCAGAGCGACAGTTTTAAGAGATAATAAGGACATTTTAAGACGACTCGGCTGTCCCCGTCGAGAGCAAGACTCCTTCCCGGAGAGTACAGACGATAAGCCATTCCCTAGGATACGATTTTGGACTATTACGGAGAATTATAACGACCAGGCAAATCGAGGAATATTGAGAGGAATATTGTGCGAAATATCGGATGGTTTTGTAACCGATATTTTACGAGTGACCAGGTTGCGTGAGTAGCGCATAAGTTTTCCCCCGCCTGCCCCTTTCTCGATTTTTCCCATCTTCCCGACCCCTGAACATTTACCCGTGCCCTCTTTTTTGGAAATTGTAAGCGTTTTTATTGTGAAACTGTTCGACCGTCGAGTACCGGCCGCCACGTGCGCCGACATTTTCGAGATATCCGAACACGTGCGCGTGAGTGGTGGTATTCGCGGGATTTTTCCGCGTGCGTTCCTATAAGTTATTATTATTTTTCCCCGTTCCCCGAGACGCATTTTTGCGAGTATTTACCGATCGTCATTATTGTAATTTTGACCAGTTTTTGTGTGTGCCGAGGTAATTTGTCAAGAAGCCCTGGAACAGTGTTCCCGACCTGAGAAGTCTCATCCCCCCCCCCCCCCCCCCGATCCTTGCTAGCCGCGTGCCGCGCAAATTTGCCGATTGTCTTTCTTTTTTTTTTCTGTGAGTTACGGTGCTACGCCGAGAAAGTAGCTGGCGCCCAAAAACAACAATTGACAATTTATTTTGAGTTTAATCATTTTTCGAGTTTCATTACTTTTTTTTGAGTTTTCTTATTTGTCTCCTGAGTTTCGATCTTAGCCCGATCGAGGTTTTTGTGTAGAGTGTTTCACCGGCCAGCCCCCCTTTTTCCGTGCGACCGACCCCAACCCCCTGCCGTCCCGATACTTATGATAAACATCGTTTTTGTTGTATAAGCCCTTTTAATTTCAGTTCTTTGATTATTGCGATTATTATTTGATTTTTCCGTTTCCCCTTTTTTTCTTTATTTTCTTCGTTGGTTACATTCGATTACCGCTATTAAGCTCTTTTCTTATTTATCTCCCCGATTATCCTTAACGTACCCCCCCCCCCCCCCCTTTTTTGTTGTAAGACCCCGACCTCGTTTCTTTTTTCTTTTCTTTTGTTATTACCTGTTATTTTTGCAACGTTGAACTATTGAAGAATATAATATTTTAGTTTCCTACACAAAACTTCGGACCATTATTTCCCCCTTCCCTTCACCCCCCCTTACTCCACAGATCGACCCAGTTTTGGGAGACTACACGAAAAGGTATCATCACAAGCTATTTGATTCTGACGGGATGAGAGGAACTCGAGGTCTATGTTCCAGACCCTGTTGTTTCGATGCGAGGGGAGGAGAGATGATTTCTTCGGTAACGTCCCTCATCCGTTCATCTTCGTCTTCGGATGAGTCGAGGATGCTGCTGAGTTCGTCAGGAATCGGCAGCACCCGACGGTGCTGAAAATTTCGTCGTATGGGTCATCCCAACTGGTGCCTTCGTCGTCCCACCAGAGTTCGGGCTCTTCGTCGTGTTCAACCATTTGTTTTTTTGGTTGTGGTCGTTTTGTACGGTCGGAGTCATCCGACGGGGGATGACCCCGCTTCCTTTTCCTTCGATGCACTCTCCGTCCTATGCCATCTTCCGAACTGGATGGGGTGTCCGGCTCGCGTCTGCAGGCTCTTTTAGGTTGGTGGCGAACCCTCTGAGGAGGCGAGTCTGATGATGAGTCAGTTTTTCGATTTGTTTTTGCGGCTCGTACCGAGACAGCACGGATTTCCGCTGTTACTGACGGGGCCCCGCAGGGGTGGTAGAGGGGTGTACGGAGCTGTGGGATGATCCGTCAGTCATATGCTTGTCGCCGCTCGAACCACCGGGGAGTGGCGACCCCGCGGTAACCGAGCTCGGGTCACGCAGGAGACTCGTAAGGGGGTCCGGGGCCTTTGCTTTGCAAATGGTCCTGGTCAACCAGCAACCTGTTCGAACGAGCACTGTTTCGGCCGGTGCCAAAGATCCATGGCCATCTCGCGAGAGTGCGTTCATGCGCGGGCGGGAAACTGCCCCCGTGCAGCTCTCGCGTACCGCTTGTTCGCCCAAGCGGGATGGCCGGGATTACCCGCGGTGGCTCGCAAGAGCTACTGCGGCGCTTGCGAAAGTCCACCGACCCGGCTCGCGAATTCTCATGCTATACCGCGTAGTCTTCCCGTTGCTTGGTCAGGACGAAAAAGCAGACCCGGTCAAGAGACCTCTGGCAAGTTCATCCCGTGAGATGCTCTGGGTGCTCATTCCCAGGTGCATTGATTATGGCTCCGTCGTAGATAAATGCAGTAAAAGGAGACCATAGGTGGACGAACCAGGAGGTTGAGGCCGTCGAGAAGTGGAGGGCTCTCGCTTTGGTCTACCCCGGGTGGCTACCGAACCACTCGTGACACTTAAAACAGTGGCTTGTACCACTAGTCAGTTATTGGACCCTAGGGGAGGTGACGATCAGTCTTCGAACGGTGTCTGATTGTCAAGACCTCTGCAAGAGGCGGTTTCTAGGGGGGCATACTGCATCGCATAAAGAGAAAGTAGATCGGATGTTCGTTGCGTTTGCTCTTAATGGGCGAGAGACCCTCACGGGTCGAGCAGAGAATGACGGTCTCGTGCCAGATTTCTTATACAATATCTGTTACTGACGGGGCCCCGCAGGGGTGGTAGAGGGGTGTACGGGGCTGTAGGATGATCCGTCACTTACGCACGTCCCCGATGGTGACGTGCGTATATACTCACGTCCCCGATGATCAGGAGGAAGAGGATAGTCTGTGGCACAGGATGGTGCGCCGAAGAGTACGGGAACCACTAGACACGGAAGACACTGGAGCATTCACCGAGGGTGAAATGAGGAAGGCGTGCCGTACGTTCAAGAACGGCAAGGCTCCAGGACACGATCTCATCGAGGTAGAAGTCCTCAAGAGAGCGTGCAGCATAATCCCTGATCAGCGGCTGAGGTTGTATAACGCGTGTCTTATTTGGGGAATTTTTCCCGCAGCTTGGAAAGAGGGCTCGCTCAGAGTCCTCCTAAAGGGCGAAGACAAAGACGAGAAGGACCCTAAGTCCTGTCGTCCGATTTGCCTTTAATCCGTAGTAGGGAAACTACTCGAGAAATTAATAAAGCGAAAAATGAGCGTAGTGATAGAGGAGGGAGTATCGAATAGGCAGTTTGGATTCATGACAGGGAGATCCACGGAGGACGCGATAGTAGAGCTTCGCGCGATGGTGGAAGAATCCATATCGAAATTTACGATTGCGCTTCTTTTTGATATAGCTGGAGCATTCGATAACGTGTGGTGGCCGATGGTCTTCAAGGAACTGCGCACAAGGCAGTGCCCGGCTAATATTTACAAAGTGCTTCAGAGCTACTTTGACAATCGGAGAGTTACGTTGGCATGGGGGGATGAGAGCGTCTCCAAGCGTGCCTCGAAAGGCTGCCCACAGGGTTCAGTTCTGGGTCCGGCAGGCTGGAATATCATGTTTGATTCGCTTCTTAGGAAGCTCGAAGACTTGTGCCCTGACCGATTCATCGCTCATGCGGATGATCTTCTGGTCCTCGTAAGCGGGGAATCGAGAAGAGAGCTCGAAATCGAGAGCCAAAGAATCGTCAACGCTATCATTAGTTGGTCGAGAGATGCAAGGCTCGAACTTTCTGCACGGAAGACGGAGGCAATCCTCCTCAAGACCGTGTGGGTTCGACCACCACCAGTGGGTTGGCGCGGCGGGAACCGTTCCGACCGCCAGCGCAGACAGGTTGTTAGGCCAGATTTGGCGAGAAGATACCCTACCATAAGGATAGGTAACGCGACGATCCCTTTTAAAGAATCAGTTAGATACCTGCGCGTCCACTTTGATAGGGAAATGAGGGTAAAGACTTACTGTAGTTATTTGCGCGACAAAGTAGCGTCGCTATTTAATGGACTTGGTAAGATGGCAGGATCTGGATGGGGTTTGCGCTACAAGGCGCTGAAGACAGTGTACAGCGGGGTCTTCCTCCCGGTAGTAGTTTACGCTGCTGCGGGTTGGGCTGACCTGTGCAATGTACAAGACACTAGGGCTCTTCGTTCGGCACAGCTTGTCGCACTAAGAGCAACCACGGCGGCGTACAGGACGGCGTCGTGGGATTAGCTGTGCGTCATTGCTGGTGCAATTCCCGTTGATATTTTGCTGGTACAGCGTAGAGTCAAGTATAAGATTCAAACTGGCGTGGACGCCTGGATCAATGAAGTTGAAATTATGAATAATTGTCGAGATGCGAGCAGGCGCATAAGGGAGCAGGCGTTGGAGATGTGGCAGACACACTGGGATTCTTCAACCAAGGGTCGGACCACACACGCCTTCTTCGGGAGGGTAAAAGATAGGCTGGAGGCGCGTTGGCTCCAAACGAACTACTACAGCACGCAGGTTCTCACCGGACATGGGAATTTCAGGGCGCGTCTCGCGTCTTTTAATCTCGTGGACGGGGAGAACTGCGGCTGTGGTTTACCGGAGACATCGCAGCATTTTCTCCTTGAGTGTCGGAACTTCGAGGCGCAGAGAGTCGCCCTGCGAGAGATAGTCGGGGATAGAGAATGGCCAGAAGCGGCGCGCCAATTGGTGTCGTCTGAGGAGGCCTTCGCAGTATTCTCCGATTTTTGTAGAGAATGCCTCTGGCTAAAGAGACAAGAGGAGCTCGCTGAGCTAGAGTTGGAATAGTGTAGGGAGATGAGGGTATCCCCAAGCGTAGAAAAGTGGAAATTGGCAAAGTGGCGAAAGTGGCGAAAGTGGCGTGAGTTCGTTCGTAACGAAGAGCGAAGACTGAAGATCGAAGAGGAGCGAGGAACGAAGGACTTAGAATAAGTTCGGGTGTAAAATTTTATTTCGTTCGAAGTTGTCATGCTAATGCTTAATGACTTTACTGATTTTAGCTTCTGGTGCCACTCAACCGGGACGTGTCAGAACTCCTGGGGATGAGTGAATGGACCGTAAGCCTCGCGGATCACCAGTTCACTCGAGTGGCATAGGCGGATGAAGAAACCTCTTCTTCCTTATTGTACTGGATATTTAACCGTGTGTTTTATTTCCAGCCTTAACCATGATTGATTATTTTCAGCTTTTGCTATGCCTGCACTTGACAAACGCAGGGGTCCAGGGGGACCTGTCAAGGCAGACACAAGAGGTTCCACTCCTCTGACAAATACCCAAATAATACGGGTAGACCTGCCGGAATCGGGCATAAAACATGCCGACGAATCTGCCTCCCCGTGGCCCCCGCCGGGTATGACTTCCGACACTTCGACTTAGAGCGAATCGTTTGAAGCCTAGCTAAATGACTTCGTTTCCCCAGTAGGGGTAGATTCAACTTGTTCGATGAGCTCACAAAAAAGAACATCAGGCAGGGTGTTTCTCCAAGCACGCCGGCTCGGTGGAAGTTCGCTTGGTGGGTGTCTCAACGAGAGTAGATGGGAAGTTTTTTGCGTTTGCTCGTAATGGGCGAGAGACCCTCAGGGGTCGAACATGAGTAGTATGCGGTGCGCAATGGCGACCCCCACTCCTATCCCCACTCCTATCCCCACTCCTATCCCCACTCCTCGCTCGAGGTGGTGGGGGGTAAGAGTGGGGATAGGATGCGCAGCAGTCCCACTCTTACCCCCACTCCTCCAGCACAGAGTATGTGTTGGAGGTTGTGGGTGTGAGAGTGAGAGGGTGTGCGTGTGAGCTGTCGTCATAGTGCACCGCTTTTTTTTATTGTTATTATGCATAGAGTTACATATTTCTTAAAGCTAGGTTTCATGTACAATTTAGATCGATGAATTCAATACGATTATATACGGAGCCCAAATAGCGTAGCCCTACACTCTTTTTTTCACAAAGTTCTGCTATTTCGTTGAACACTTCGCTATTATAGTTCAGAAAGAAACTAACCCTTAGGGGCATGAAGACACTGAAATCCAAGCCAATATCGGCAATCACTTGTCTCCCGTGCTTGGTGTTGACCATCCTCATTCATGAGATTCTATATATCTTTTGAAGCTCCAGTTCCGCAATGCTTTTATATGGTAGGTGGGACGGTACGCGACCGGTGTCATTGAGCTTCGCCATTTTTTTCAAATACATAATTCACTTTACGGGTTAGCGAAAAGAAGAAGAAGATCGGAGCTCGTTAAGGTAACACTGGAGTTTTTTAACGTTCTGTAGAGCACACTGAGCGCCTCTGGACTTCTTCTGTAGGAAACGATGCCACGGGCAGTACACTTCTGATGTCTTCGGCGGCGGAACATCGAATGATGGACAATCGGATGATGATGGACAACCGACGCATTTGCTCAAGTTTATGATTTTGCGTCCTGTGACCTGTTCTAAGATTTGTACAGTCGGTTCACCTACTGCGTACAGTCGAGATTGTTCGCCAACACTTTTCGAAATTTCGCGTAATTTTTCATACAGCTCGGCGAGCGTGATGCCGTCCCGTTGTAGCCAACCACTCAGCCAGTGTAAACCGTGGATGTTCTTAGTCCGCCAATTATTTATTCTTCGTATCAGGGGCGGTAATACCTCGATGATATGAGGCGGGGAGACCAGCCACAACATTCGACGCTGTGCTTCATCCACCGAACCCACACACACCTCTTTCGGCAATAATTCACCATCCTTATCTTCTAAATACTGAATATCAAACACCAGATCTGTACCAGGCACGTCAAACACCGGATGTGGCCTGTGCATATTGTTGTTGAAATCCACGAGCACGCTTTACGCTCTCAACAGGCAGCAGAAGACTGAGCTGCGTCGCTGAAGTTGTTATCACACAGCAGCAATCGTCAGCAATATTGCACGTGCAGATTGAAATCGGATACGCCTCTTCATTTTTTATTCCAACTCGAACTGGACAGCCTCCAAATGTGCTACTTCTGCCCTTATTCCCTGATAAAACGCCGTCGAAGGATCCAGATATTCCAGATAGGAATTTATTATCGAAACGACTGCTGTGCAGCGCTGCGACCAGCGTTCTCCATCCACAACTGTTTGCATCTCCCCCAATCCCTGATATAATTTTTCAACGATGCAAATCGTGATTATTTGTATCACTTTCTGTATCGCCTCCGAGTAACCATTCATTCTGCAACAACGTGAACACAACTGTGCCAAGAGTACACTTTTGCCCAGTGACGGTATGATGGACTATCCCCTCCAGCTTTATGATTAAAATATTGCTACGTGTACATTTTTTATGCGATTAGAGGGGATTGGCGATGAGAGTATATTTTGCATCGTATAAAAGAAGAAGAAATAAATCAATTTTACCGATAATCTGTTATTTATTTATTTGTACATGAGCCAAGCACGATAATATATTTTAACTATTATGGACGTTGCTGGCTATGACTGGAACAACGTCTTCTTCTTCTCCTCCCGGTACTGTTGAATTATCCAACCCCCCAGAACAAGATTGACCACAGCAGCTCATACCCAATAACTATGAGCTCTCCGTTGGGCGGACGGGCTTGAACTCCAGGTTATTATACCTTGTTCCGTAGTATTGCATGAGTAGTTTTTTCTCATGCGCGGCAGCAGTCATCTGGTACAGCAGATTGGCGTCATCCTCGAAGACCCTGACGAATCTCGCAGGGAGGTAGCAAGTAAATGATTCCTCGATGTCAATG
Source organism: Exephanes ischioxanthus (assembly GCA_958510785.1). Taxonomy (NCBI): domain Eukaryota; kingdom Metazoa; phylum Arthropoda; class Insecta; order Hymenoptera; family Ichneumonidae; genus Exephanes; species Exephanes ischioxanthus. Next base: position 58,225 of record CAUEHJ010000032.1, read on the forward strand.
GTGATCCTCGAGCCAAATGATGTTTTTACACATCTTATATCAGTGACCTCGTAGTTTTTTTCAAGTGCCAGATCGGATAGTTTTTTGACTGGTAGAAACGATGCAAGCATGCCCACTTTGTTGATTTGAGTGAGATCCATTGTGGAGATTGAGTTCTTGTAGCTTCCGTATCACACGTCGAAACTCTGATCTTGCGCGTATCGACGATTTTAATTTTGCAATGTCGTGTAAGTGTTTTTCTATGCGCACTTTTAATTCGATCCGTTTCCGTTGCATTAACTTCTATGGAGCCAGATAGTTTTGCACGAGAGTTTGATTTGGTACCTCTTTCACGGCTCGATCACGACTGATGTCTGCTCACAAGAGGACAATATGAATATTCCGTCAGCGTCTCCCCTCCACAAGTAATTCGTGACTCATAGCGCTTCCTCCACGCCATACCGAATCAAAAACGAAATATAATATCTGCTGAAATCAGCTCGAAAACGTCTCTGACCACGTGCAGCCTTTGTCACATAGGGATAAAGAGCTGATTCGAAGAAGAAATATAATATCTGCTGAAATCAGCTTTGTTAGCTGCTCGAAAAGGTCGTCTCTGGTCACGCGCGGTTTTTGTGATTCCAGGAAAAAATATAAAATATGCTGACATTAGCTTTTTAGCAGCTCCAAAAGGCCTCTGCTCACGTATGACTGTTGCGATGTCGAGGTAGAGAGAGACGATTCCAAGAAGAAATATAATATCTTGCTGAAATCAACTTTTTTTTAAATGAGGGATAGGAAAACAGAGTAGATAGTGAAAGGAATTTTTATTAATTTTTTATTTTATAAGCATAATATTCACAATACTCGAGCGCGGGGCCAACAGCCCTGTATGCAATGCAAACACTTATCACTAAAGCTATTTATTTTGTAGCTACCACCTACGGCAGCCCCCATACTGAAAGTTTCACCCTGCGACTTAAATTCGCGATTATTGATGAATGCATTATAATAATCATAGACTATTGAATCGTTTCTTGACAAATTATTTGAAAATACGTTTCTAAACTTATTAATGCCGAGACCAGTACACATATAATGAAGAAACATAACGCAATACTGTCCGCAACATTGCGAATCCGGACCATGAAGTTGAATAGTGCTGCATCGGAAGAATTTGCAGTTTCTTCGGAGCCGTATGAGATGCTGTGGGATGATTGGCGGGAGACCGTAGCTGTCGAAGAACCATCCATGGCCATTTCGATCGACGTACATGGCGACCCAGTGGGTCCCGGGTAGCTTGTGTCCATCGGTATTAACAACGATGGCTGTCGGTTTCGTCCACACCTTCGGGATACGATCTGCCGGATACACGCCTACTGTATGATCCTTTATGTTCCGGAGAGATTGTAAAATTTGAAGGCCGTTCATAACAGCAGACAGCAACAGAGGGTTTTTCTTCAGTAGCACACTCTGACAAGCCAACCCTCCAGCTAGTAGTAGTCCGATATTCCCACAAAGAATCGAAGCGGTTACTATGACAGAGCCACTCTTTGATCTTTGTCGCGTTGTCTAGAGCGCACTTATATGTGTGGTTTTTGCGCAACAGTCCGTGATATATACAGCGAGTATTACCCGCCGGTAGGCTACGGAATGATGGTACTTCGTCGTCTTCTTCCAAATTTATGATAAAACACCCTGTGAGTCTTGCTAGGTATGATGCTTTGTCGGAGCCTCTGGTGAATATTCGATCAACTTCTGAAGCAATTTTCTTCAGAATAAGCTCGATCGCTTGCACAGATGTATCGCCTTCAGACCATGCAATACCGTGATGGTTGCTCTGCAGCCACGTATTTTGCCTTTTTATAGCAGGTGATAGGTCGTCATGGGCATAGGGCTGTTTTACTATCCAGTGACCAAAGTATGTTGAATGCACCGAGGTGACAGCCACTTCTTTCGGTGTAAAATGATTGAATTTATCCTTTAGACTCTGTATATCAATTACAACAGCCATGATGCTGACCTGTCGCCTCGAGTTCTCAGAGAATACTGAAGGCTCAGCCGAAATAGTTCACTATCCGCTGAAATCTACAATTACTTGTCGGGACGAGTCAATCTCCAACACATTGTCATATTCCGCATACACAATACAGTTAACCGTTGTTTTTAGAGCTTCGTCGAAACGGACTTCTATTCTGACACTGCCGTGTTTCACCAAATTCCAATGAGTATTACTATTTGCCGAAAGATCGGGAGTTAGGTCAAATGCAAATAGACAATAGCCATTAGGGTAAGCGGTGCGTGAAATACAATTACCCTGGTTGAGAAAGTGAATACCAGTGCCGGAGAATAATGTGTGATACGCATCCACGTATTGTTCTCTCGCTCCAAAGTCGGGCTGCAGAGGCTTTGACGGTATCTACACACCGTCAGCATACAAAGAAAGATAATTGATTTTATAATTTTGAAAGTTAAAGGGATTCAGTGTGCGATCGCCGTTAAAGGCTCTATTATCGACAAATCCGATAATTATACGCTTAGGTAGTTGCCCCAGTATGATATTATCCAGGGTATCGCCGTGAACGCCCGCATGCAGCGATACTGCTTTAACCTCCACACGAGTCATTGGATACTTGGCCGTAGATTTGGAGAGAGCCCTTGCGTGGGCCAGGAGTATACCGGGTGCTATCTTGGCACGCCGTACAAGGAGCGATGCTTCGACAATCTTCATGCTGCAGTCTTTCGAAGGGCTCATAAGGCAGAAAGCATCGTTGGTGCGCACGAGACGTATACGCATCTCAACACCATTTATCAAAAATCTCTCCTGATTAAAAATGTCGCAGTGAAGGTGTCCGAGGAGATCAATTTGATTACCACTAGCATTCATAAGACCTCTTCGCATAGCCAGGCCCGTATTAGCATCACCCACATCATCCATTCCACCGTGTGAATCGTCGTACCAGAGAACACTTGTGAGATGAGAGGTCTTCGCGTCATCTCCATAATTTAAGAGCGTTTCAATGTATGCTCTGTATGCGTACGCGTTATTAGGCGGCGATACAAGTTTCTGATTCAAGAACACATCGATCTGATTGAACATTGAATGCAGCAAATTATTAACGGGGCCTGCTTTAGGTGCCGCGCCTTCTTCGGGCTTCGGAGGTGGTATTATTTCAACACGCATACTCAGCATAGTATGGGCAAGATCAATATACTCATCGCCCTGCCCCGGCACTACAAAGTCGATAGGCGAGTTATCTGTCAACGATGAAATTGGCTTATAGTACACCCATTGCGTCCCTTCAATCGTAGTTTGGGTCGGTGGTAGTGTGAATAGTTCGAGCTCCGACTTTAGACATTCACACGAATGAGCGTGTAAGAATGCCATTTTTTCTCAGGTGTCTGTCTATCTAAGCAAAAATGTCAGATACCGTTCTTGGTTTCTTCCTATTCTTCTTCTTGTCACTTGTCTTCCTTCTTTTCAGTGCCTTTTTCTTCCCTCATCTCCTCTTCTTCTTCACGTGCCCCGAGCGTTTTTTCGACGTCAGCGGTTTCTTTCTTTTCTTCACACCGACGCGACGTGCTGCGCTACCACCAAGCGAATGCAGTAGATTATTAATTTTAGTTGCTTTATAGCCTGAGCCCTGCATAAGGTTATCAATTTTTTCCTCGGCTTTCCTCTTTAGATTTGTGGCTGATTCGCGCATGCGCGTTTTAAAGGCCTCTCGTGGATGAATTCCCCTATCCAATATGTCATTGGCTGCATTGATACCAGAACGTAGTGCTTCTTTGCCGACTGTCCGGGCTCCTTGTTTCAAGAGCGGTATGATACGGCGAAAGAGACCTCCGAGGAAACTGCCAATACCGTGGCCTCGCTGGTTCGGTGACCCAATGTACACATGACTGATACCGCCATAGCCCGCCCTCCCTCCCCCGCCTATCTGTGTGTCAAAGTATGTGTCGTAATAATCCATCTCGCGAGTCAATCTATGCGTCGAAAGTGTAATGTCACCGTCAACGTCCCGTACTCAAATGGTATCGACTCACCAAACTCATCCCTTATATCGATAGTTATCGTTTGAAAATTCGTACGCAGTAGTGGTATAAAGCGCGGTGGCGAAAAGTTTCTAATTTTGACAGAGCCATAATTGTAATTATCCATGACAGTAGACGGCACGACACGCAGTAGAGGTGTGTGCACATCTCCCGTGATGTATGGCTCACATATATCGGTGTAAACGAAGAGCATATTAGGAATCCCATTGGTTAGACCAGCGGGCCGCTGATCAGTGTACTCAGTGTCACTTCGAACTACGACGCCTCGGCTATGGGAGAATCCTAAAATTTTGTTCAATACTGTGGAAAAATTGAAAGAGTGTTCCAAATTCGTACATGTGTCGCAGATACGTGTTACCGCCACGTATCCATTGCGGCGACATTGAAACCTCAAGTGCCCGGACACGCATGGTATATCGTTAATTGTTTCGAGTAATTTGTCTATACTACGGTACACGCCAGGAGGCACGGAAACTCTATCTTCTTTATAGCTCACGTCGACACCACCACCACCACCACCACCACCACCACCTGTATCAGGCGTCACCGCATTCGTTACAAAGTTGATAAAATTCTGCTCACCCTCAGGCGGTACATGCATCATTGTCAGGGGTATTTGGATTTCGGCTAAAGAAACAGCCCAATCACCGTGCAAAGTCAAGCACTGCGGTAAATGAGTAGTGTATCGCGTTGTCTTATTATCAGGATAATATTGCATACTGCTGTTGCTGGGCAAAACAATATAAAACTCGTCTTTCATTTTGATTTTCCTTTCTTATTCTTCTTCGCGGACCCAGCAACCGTTTGCACTCTCGATAATTCCGGTTCGTAAAAGATACCGTCGATATCCTCGTCTTGAAGATCCCGCAAAATGTATACCACAGGTCGTCTGGTGTATGACACAGTGTATTTTAAATAGTTCGCTGCTCCAGCCGCTCTCGTAACCTTTTGCAAAGGCTGCCTTTGCACTACTGATGCGTACAATATCACCTACCCTGTATTTAGGAGGCTGCCTGGGATATTCCGGATCCTTGTATCGCTGTATCAGATTAGCCCGAGCCCTAGCAGCTGTAGCAAGCGTCACAGAGGCTGGAGCCATTTTTATACTGCTATGTTGCGCATGATTGTATGCCGAGACGAGATCTTGCAGAACGTCAATGTAACGTTTCTCTCTAGAGTACGTGAAATAACGCCACATTCTTTCTTTTAGAGTTCTATTAAATCGCTCCACGACAGCGGCTTTTATATCGGGGTTTCTTGCAGCGCGAAACTCAATGTTCTTCTTCCTCAAGAAAGCCTGGAATGCGGAACCTACAAACTCCTTACCTCTATCCGACTGGAGACAAATCGGCGATCTACCATTACTGACTTTTTGCGATAGTATACGCGTGAGTGCTTTAGTCACAGTCTTAGCAGCCTTATCATGTAGAGGCTCGACCCATGCATATTTACTAAGAACATCTATGACCACAAGAAGATAAACATAGCCATCGTTGTAATCCTTGATAGAACGAAGATCTACAAGATCAGCCTCCCAAACATCGTCAATGTTACGCACGTTGTAAAAGCGTCGTGGAAACCTGCGTCTCACAGGCTTATGCTTTGTGTAAGCATCCTGAGACTCGAGCCACTGTAGCGTCTTTTTACCGGAGATTTTTTTCTTCCGACCCGCGTGCAGCAATTTGGCACTGCCCGAAAATGATGCTTCATGGGAGGGATCAAAGTACACTTTTTCCAATATTTTCATGTTTATAATTTAAGCCTAGCCCAAGTTACACGTCTTTTCTTACTATAACTACGAGAACCACTCTGCACACCACGTCTAGCTTCGGTGCTCTTATCGTCGCTGTAGTACGAGGACTGATCGCTGGTATCGTTGATATCCTCGGCTTCACTGTTACCGCTTGCATGCGCCCGTAATGTTGAATTGGCCCTTGATTCCGCTCACAGTTCCTCATTTCCCACAAATTCTCGAGGTGTTTGTATCGTTCTCAAAAAATTTGCGAAGGTCTTGCATCCCGCTGGTTTTGGGACTTTTCTTGCTCGCATAGCATCGTTCACGAGATCAACAATATTCGAATCCTTGATTGGTTTTCCCTCAATAGAAACGATTCCGGCGGGGTTCCAAAAAAATTTTGACGTTGGTGCATCGTGCAAGCGACGCAGTAGAAGTTTCGCTTTGTTCCGAAATTTTTGCGGTACGCTTTCAATTATGATGGAGTCATTCATGCCTGGCGAGGAGTCTTTTTTTCACCCTCCTCCCCATTCACCTCCTCCTCCTCCACCTCCTCCTCCTTCAAAGCGGGTACTTTCGTTTTCATGAGATCAAGCTGCTGATGAGATCGTTCACCATCGACAAAATGAAGATAGCGTTGTAGTACAGTCAGATATGCGGTCCACTTTTCTCTCTCATCCTTATATTTATTAGAATTCAAGATTTCATTCATTTCAGCGTCCAATCTACTCAAGGTGGCTCCAATAGCTTGTGCCTCTGGCGAATGCGTCACGTCAGCGGCAAAAACAGGTTGTCGGATACTTTGTGCGCTCATCTGTAATAGATTCTCCTCCGGCACTAGTACCATTTTTCTTGCGTGTTCCATTATCAGCGCCCACCAATCAAATTTGACAGGACGGTGCCCAAAATTGGTGCAAGCAAAAGAGGCAGGAATCCACCACTCTGAACCACGATTCGCTTTTTACTCTTCCAACAGCCTTTTCTTGCAGCTAAGCGACGAAGAACAGGCGCGTGTCGACGTAGTTTTTTCCTCTGGTTCGACTTCAGAGGTACATTACCATGAAGAATGTTCAATGCGCACTCGCAGATGCACCGTATTATACGAGGATCTGCTTTACGTAAAAAGGCTTCACGTTGTTCCTTGTTGAAATGTTGAAGGGCTCGCAATATCGCAATGTGCTTCTTGCAGAGTGGTGATCCGTCACGGGCCATTACAAGAGGCTGAATGATAATTATTTGGGCAAATCACTGCTTTTCTACGTGGCGTCCCCGGAGCCTTTAGAGTCGCGTTGTTACGAAGAATGTACAATACGCAATCGACAACACAGCGATTAACGTTTGAATCTGATTTACATTGCTCCTTGCTGGAATACCGAAGGGCAGTCGATATCGCAACGTTCTTTTTGTAGCGTATCGATCCGTTATTCGTCATCATAAACGCAAAACTGGTAGTTCCCCGGAAGTACAGCTGCTTTTTAATTTCTTTCGCGGCACGTACACAAAATGATGGGGATCGTCGGGAAAGATGCAGGTACGAAATCTACAATTATCAGGTGTTGCTTGTTTCAAATCTAGCAACAAATAACCGTGTGGCTTCGACGTCGCGTCATGATAAACCTCTTGCAAAAAACGGGGATTTTCCGGATATACCTGACGCGCCAGGTGCTGTATTTGAGCGCGATCACGAGGATTTTTAAAGACAACGATATAATTAGCGTTCAGTGAGATATCTCGCTGGCCGTGACCTTGGTGGAATAAGTTTTGCGTTATGAAAATAACGCTCAAATTTTTATGATGACTGCCTTTGGTGAATAAGTCAATAACACTGTTGTTCGATGCCTCACGCATTAAATCGTCGATAACTATGAGCTTGGCACGCGGATCATTCGCGTAATCAGCAGATTGCGGCAAACCTTCATGAAATTCGATCGATGCTCCATACTCGGCGTATGCTGGTTGCCATTCGGAATAGTAGAAAATAATTCTCTCGAACGGCTCGCTGTTCATGCGCGAAATGAATTTTAAAAACTTTTTCACAAAATATGTTTTACCGCAACCGGTCGGACCACAAACCTTAGCCGTCCAGGGATGTTTCCACCTCACGTCCATATCGATGATTGAATCAAATCTCGATACTGCTGTAGATGATAAAGCCTTTATTTCCCAGTTATATAATTTGTTTATATGAAGATAAAATATTTTTAACTTTTGTAGCCATGAGGTAGAGAACCGTATTCGCCGTCGCGACTTCGCCTGACGCTCGATGGTTTACAAGATTTTATTTCCGGCCGTGTGACCACGTGATGAAACGCCGTACGCCTAATCGCATTGTAGTGTAGTACAATTGGTTCTTCTCTCTCGCCCATTACAAAGAAGCGTATCGACTGATAATTTATCAGCGATGTATTTGCAAAATTTAACGTTATGCCTTTGACTTTACAAACCTCGCTTTCTGTGCCGTCAGGGCCACGTACTATAAATGAATAAAATTTAGGACCTCCCGAAATAAAAGATTTAATATAGCTTCCGGGGCCGTAGGAGCTTAGCTCGTCTGTTAAATCTCCTAAAAGTTGCCTTATGGGCGGCTCGTATTCGCCTGGTTCGTTCTTTGTCACGTAAATTACCGAATCAGTGTCGCAGTACAAGGCGCGGCGATCCAGACGCTCGAGATAACTGTACAACTTCAAGCGGGCCTGAGCTGTCGTACACGCTGCGAGAACAGTATTCGCCATACCCGAAGGCGTCACAGCATCCTCACTTTTTACATAATTTACATACAATATTTGATTATTTACGGGGAGGATACCCGTGATTTCGTATTCAGGGTCTGTCAATAACTCCATGAGTTTTTCACGCGTTGAAACTATCACAGTCTGCGGTAGATTTTCCCGCTGTCCAAACTTTCCCCAAAATGAATTTAGGCAGAGCTTAGCCACCGATCTTAACCCCGGATTTTTCATTATAGGTCCACGATCCAGCTTAATACCTTCAGATAGCTCAAAATCAGCTAGATAGCGGTCGTGAGCCGCTGAGTCCTCCTCCATACTGCTTTCGGGCCAACCACTGGCCTCTTGTTTGATCTTCAAAAATGTATTAACGTATTCAGCAAAAAGGCCCCCCGTCCGCGTATCTCTGTTATACTGCGCTATCTCGTATTGCCAAATTTCGGTAATACGCATGACCTTGTACCCACACGACACAGCTTTTCGTAACTCATCGACCACCCACGTACCGTCGAATGTCCGCTCTGCAGGATCATCGTGTGTACACTCTTCTAGACTCATAGCTTCGCTACAACTACGACACAGACCGAATAACAGGCGGTGATGCATACGCACTGGCAGTACAGGATGATAAAGATTCCGCGGCGGCAATACAGTGCATTTGACAAGCCCTTCGATACGCGATAGATCGGTGTTATCAGCCCCCGACAATTCCATACACTCGTCACCCACATAGACTTTCGGATGGCCTACAGGGTATTTGCCATACTTACAAATGTATGGGTACAAAGAGCAAACGTCGACGTATCTTATTTGCTCTGTGTCTTTTACGTCATAGAGCGTTACCATATTTTCTGTACGGCCGCCGAAGAATGCGTCACGGGGGTTGAGGGGCTGCAGCGTGCCCAAAGTTTGATCCTGCACGAATGCCTGCATTTCTGCGTTTTGTTTTAGCATACTGTCAAATTCGCACTCCCAAATTTCCGTTAACGCGTAACCTGCAGCCCGAATTCTATTACTTATCGCAATAGTTTTCTCTAGGCGTTCGTCCATTGACGCTCCATCACTTTGCCGGCGATGTCTATTTACAAGGAAGCAGCGCTGGCACCCGTGCCAATAGCAGCCGTGAAACTGTAATACATGTGCGTTGTCAGGGGTCTCGTAGTACCCATCTACTAATAGATTCTGTGGTAACTTAAACTCGCGTGCGCGTCCTGCGTGAATAATGTTATGACCGAGTGAATGCTCCATCCACATGAGCCACGACACTGCCTTTTTTGATTGATTATGGGCCCATCTATAGCAGGTTGTCGGAATGATGCCGATGGTATTGTCGTTCAGAAATATTTTTCGAAAAATACGAAAACAGGCTGACGCTATCGTCGTGCTCTCGTTAAAAGGACAGACACTGCCGCTGGCTATGAACATATCGCGAAAAACTATACAGACACGCCTCAATATCGTAACATCCATTGAACAGTAGTTTACAATTTCTTTGGCAAAATCGAACACATAATCGGTGTCTTGCAATTCGCGGTACCAGGCAAGTAATTTTTCGCGGTCCGCTGTACGCATCGTGTCAGGAGAATAAAATTCTAGAGCACGCAGAGGCCCAACATAATTTTGATTTTCCGGCACATTGAACAAGTGGGGAAAAGTACCCTTTGCAATAGTCCCCGTTAGTCCGAACGCTTTTGGTAGTGCATTCAGAGGCATGTGGAAGTAGTGCAAACTGTCGAGAAATACTAATTTTCCGAGCCGCATTGTGATAATCTTCGTGCCGTTCATTATCAGTGAGGGAAGTCGCGTTTTTTTCTCTTCGATCAGATAGCGTAAAATGAACTGCGCGTCAAAGCCCCCTGCGTTATGAGCGATTACAATTGTACGCGAAAACCCTCCTACAGCCTCCATGGCTAACTCTACAAGCTGCCCTACAGGATTATGTTTGAATACAAACTCATGTATGCCGCAATGCTCGTACGGCTCGTCTATAGAATCATTGTGACAGCACATTGAACAAACGCGCTGGGCAACACATAGGCTCGGTTCGTGAACGAATGTACGCGCATCACCCTTCACAGATGTGCACTGCTGTGTTTCAAAATCATAGAAAATAAAAATAATTTTTGAATCTACAGAACCTCGTATCGGCCTGATAAAACATAAATGATTAAATGGCTCCATCGATCTACATATTTTGCAGAAGCCTACACCGCATACGTGCTTCCTTTTTTTCTCCAAAGGTCTTATTGGCTGGCAGCATTTACGGCAGCGATGAAGAGATTCGCAAACAGAGGGTTTTCTACCGCGACCCCCGCTCATAGTTACTTTCCCCGATCTATGATTACGCAAACATTCTTCCCCGAAAAAGTCGCGATTGCACGCGACGCACCTGATCGTATCGTTTGAGTCGGCGTTGCATCGCGGTGTTGCCCCGCACCGGCGGCATTGTGCATTCGAGCATCGATGATTAAACACGCGATATAACGTATTGCAAACCGTGCAAAACCCCGAACTACCGACAGCTGCTCTGAGGTTTAGAATTGGTTCGAAATGATGTGAACGTTCGTAGTATAAGATATACAGAGTGTGCCGAATTTCTCCTGCAGAATCCAAAACCTTTTGTGTACCATTGAACAGGGCTGTTTTTTTACGACGACCTAAAGTCAGAAACTCAAAAACTACAATCGCGATACCGTCCTGCGCCAAATAGTCTTGATAGAGTGTAATCTCATGTATACCACATCCATCTCGCGGTACATCGACATTTGCAGCTCTGGTAAGCTCAAGTGCTCTCTCTCTTTGCAATGAACCATTTACTTGCCTAATACGTTGCCACTCGGCGTGTAGTTCTCCTGTTCGTATTTCACCGCGTTCGGCGTATGCTAAAGCTGCTACTAATGAACGGGGCAGACATAACTGATCGTCGTTGCGGATCGTTAGAATAGATTTCTTTGCAACACCCTCGTACGTTAAGCCCTTTCTTCTTCCTCTACCCTCGACACCCTTGACAATGCACACTTTAATATTACATGAGTCATCGATATTCATAGATGCTGCGCTTTGGGCAACGCTAGTTATTAATTGCCATATATCTTTAAACGTATAGTCACGAACTGGCCGAAAAGAAAGCCATACAGCCCCGTGGGTTAAACTACTTGATGTGTATGAGATGCCTGCGTAATCACCGCCCTCGCAATTGACAGTTATTTGCGTCAACAGATCGCGAAAAGCTCCTTGAAGCCAATTCATAACACTAGTTCCTGAGGGTGGCTGACGAATACGTATTGTTAGTTCACAGCCCCGAAGCTTAAAACGGCTAAAATAACGCGTGATATTCTGAAGAATTTCTAAGCGGGCTCCGGGTGGCTGTACGTCTCCAAACGGCTCGTTGTTAGCTCTGTTTCGCGGTCTACCGGATCCTATCTGCGTTTCTGCAAAAAGAAAAACACGTATGAACATCCGGAATTTGTTGAGGCTAGCTATTATAGAAAATTAGAGATAATTGTAACGAGTACCTCATTCAGAATTTGACGCGCTTATAAAGTATCTTCATCGTCAATAAAATGGGCTGCCCAAGTCCCTGTATCACAAAAAAACTTCTACTTACTTTTTTTAACTTAGCAGCAAAGTAAAAATATTTACCTGAGTTAGCATCGGGGAGCTGCTGAATCCAGCGACCAATTCTCCGAAAATATTGCTCCTCTTCTTCGTCTTCATTAATCGGCCACAATCCATCATAGAGGCCTAGTTGATTCTCAGGGAAAACCTCTCCTTCGTCGTCTACCGCAGATCTTGTGATAGGTATGTCACTGTCTGCGCTGGAAACCGTTATTGTTGAGTAGGTCGCCTCTTCGTGATTCTCTGTTACAGATGCTGAAAAATAAATTCTATAAGTATAAATAGTCAACTGTCTAGTACAAATTATATGTATTTTCAAGTACTTACGCTGTAACGAGAGATCCGGCGTTTGCTGTGGGTGTTCCACCACGTCCACAGTACAGGCAGTATCACCGCCGCCGCCGCCGCCATTCTCCGTCGGTGAGCCTGCGGTTTTTAAAAATTTATTTCATGTCTCAGATGTGCATAATTTGAATGCTTACGATTTACGGTGCGCTGTGCATGGAGAGCCATCTCCACTTCCTCAATAGCGTGAGTTGCCTCGTCCAGGGCTGTCTGCATGCGAAGATCCAGCGCCTCCTCCTCCTCAATAGCGTGAGCTGCTTCATTCAGGGCCATTTCGTCTTCGTTTGTTGCGTCCATGAGCTCACGATAGCCTATAATTATGTGATAACATAATTGTTAATGATTGCACGAAAAATATTCGTAAAATTTGTTGAAAAATTTTGAGAAAAATATTTTTGAAATTATTCTGTTTTTTTTTTTTTTGAAAAGCCAAATCGCTCTGGGCTTTAAAAGACTATTTTTCAAAAATATTTTGCTTATAATATGACGAAGAATTATTTTAGTCGTATTTTACAGGAGACGTGGGTTCGATTCCTGCCCCGAGACATTTTTTCAAAAATATGTTTTTTGAGTTTTTTCAAAAAGTCAGATTGCTCTAAGCTTTAAAAAAGACTTTTTCCAAAAATATTTTGCGTCTAATATGACGAAGAATTATTTCAGACATATTTTTTTTACCGAAGGTGTGGGTTCGATTCCCGCCCCGAGAGATTTTTTTCAAAAAGATTATTTTTCCGAAAAATACATTTTAAATTATTTCAAACAAATATAAAATTTTTTTTAAAATTAAAATCAAATGATTTTAATTAATTAAAATTTTATTAATTTTAATTGACTGCCTCCTCGACGAATAATCGGTGTGCCAATCACTGAGTCCTAAAGTCACACTTGCCACACAGTGGTTGACAATCCGCACTGTCCTTGGCCACCCAGTTATTGGCCACATTTTTTTTTCTTTTTTTATATACACAGCGTTACTTCTTTTCAATATTTCGCGTATTATATAGTGAAGTCTGACTTAAGCGGCGTTCGTCAGGAGACGCGGGTTCGAATCCCGCACCGAGACTTTTTTAATTTTAATTTAAATTTTTTATAAAGCTGATCTATCTATTTATCTATTGTACGTGAAACACCTACCTCTGGCTTCAGTAACAAGCCCCCTGATGCATGGGGCATCTTCTAGGCCCCGGCGTTGCAGCTCCTTAAACACACACATTACTACGCACTGTCCGTTTAATATACCTCTATTATATGCTATGGTGATAGAACGTAGAGGCGACCACCATATAATATATCGTAGACGACTCAAAAGTCTCTCGCTCGATCAACTCCGTAACTCTTCGCACCACTGATCATTGCAGTGGCGCCTGAGATGAATACTTCGCAACTTAACTAATTTTAAAAAATCGCGAATACTCGCGCGAACTGCGTAATCCGCCATTATCAATAGGCGATGCAGTATTCTCATCGGTTGTCTTATGACTGGCTGACCGATTGACTAAATTCTATATTTCTGAGTGATATGCGACGGCTCCGTAGCATAAAGACTTAAGTTCAAAATTTTATTGATTTGCACTTTTTTTCATACCTATAATAACGCGTGATCGCGAGCGTGCAAATACAATTTCTCACGATATTCCGCGAGATATATGATACGGGTATAGACAGGTCCGTATAAAAGATTTACGCACGGTTTGATTCCGTGGTATCATATGAATGCTTCATCCGGTTCTCGTATGAACGCTTCATCCGGCTGTCTAAACTCATCCATTACCTATACACATGCATCGCATCATGCTTGACCGTGAACCTGAAAGAACGTCTGCAATACTGCAGACGGCGCATTCGCGACTTCCTGCGTTCGCAGGGGGCGAGCGGCTCGCGCTTGGGGGCACGTGCCGTCGAGCGCGCGACCTTCATCGACAGCGTACTGCTGATGCTGCATTTGCAGGTGTCCTCGCGACGTGCGCATCTGTTGCTATCGTCCGGCGGCACGAGCTATCACGCTCACCGTGTCTCCACCTGCGCTCTCGGGGGGAAAGGAGGGTGGCTGAATGGTGGCGACTGCTGCGATCCAACGCGAGCAGCCGTCAGTATACAACGGGAGCGTGCCTTGATTGCATCAAAATTAGTGACGGTCGACGTAACGTGGACAGAGTGAAGTTTTGCGAAAAGTGTAATAAGTGTAATAAGTGTAAAAGTGTAATAGTTCACGATGTGCTATAGAACCCCGATCATCGAGGAGGTGCGAAGCGAACCTCTTTTGGGGGTCGTAATCGCCGAGGATGGGGATGAGCAGCGCCCACGTCCGCCTCGGAATAATATGCGTGAGTAAATTTTAATTTTAATTTTAATTTTAATTTTAATTTTAATTTTAATTTTAATTTTAATTTTAATTTTAATTTTAATTTTAATTTTAATTTTAATTTTAATTTTAATTTTAATTTTAATTTTAATTTTAATTTTAATTTTAATTTTTATTTTTATTTTTATTTTTATTTTTATTTTTATTTTTATTTTTATTTTTATTTAAAAATCGTCGGCCTCAGTTAAGAGCCGCCGATTACGTCAGCTCGCAATCACCGCCGGATACCCCTGTGCAATACAGGCTGTAGTACAGGGAAGATGGGGCTGCACCAATACGTGTCCCCATTTTTGACGATCGCCCTTACGCACATCCGCGGCGTTCTCGACACCAAGAGGATGGTAAGAGTGATTACCAAAATTTCAAATGATCGTGATAATAAATAAATAATTAAAATTAAAAATTAATTTTTGCAGGAAGGAGGCCCGGAGAAGAGCCGATCGAAAACGAAGAAGGAGAGCGATAGCGGCGCAATATCACCGCGGATAACGAACAACGGTAAAATAATATGCTATTGTTTTATTTAAATTATTTATTTAATTATTTAAATTATTTAATTTAAAATTTTTTATTTCAGGAGTCACGCTGCCGTCAAAAAAAAATGACAAGAAAATAATAAAAATAATAACAATAAAAAAAAAAAAAATAATAATAATAATAATAATAATTATAAATTAAAAATAAATATAATAATAAATTAAAATAAATATAAAAAACCCGTGGTTTATTACAAATAATAATCATGTGGTGCACTATGGTGAGTCCAGAATTCTATCCCCCCTCCCACCCCCTACACCTCTTATCCCCGCACACCACGGCTGCCCGAAAAAATTTCGGACTGCCGCGGAGTGGGGGAAAAAGAGTGGGGATGGGAGTGGGGATAGGAGTGGGGGTCGCCATAGCGCACCGCATACTACTAGCATGGAATGACGGTCTCGTGCCGGATTTCTTATACAATATTTGTTACTGACGGGGGACCCGCAGGGGTGGATGGGGGGGTGTACAGAGCTGTGGGATGATCCGTCAGTCATATGCTTGTCGCCGCTCGAACCACCGGGGAGTAGCGACCCCGCGGTTACCGAGCTCGGGTCTTACAGGAGACTCGTTAGGGGGTCCGGGTTCTTTGCTTTGCAAATGTTCCTGGTCAACCAGTCACCTGTTCGAACGAGCGCCGTTTCGACCGGTGTCATTTGAGAGAGTCCACTGTGATCCGGCTCGCGATTTCTCATGCTATGTCGCGTAGTTATCCCGATGCTTGGTCGAAGGACGATAAGCAGACCCGGTCAAGAGACCTCTGGCAAGTTCATCCCGTGAGATGCTCTGGGTGCCCATTCCCAGGTGCATCGATTATGATCCCGTCGCTGGTAAATGTAGTGAAAGGAGACCATAGGTGAACAAACCAGGAGGTTGAGACCGACGAGAAGTGGAGGGCTCTCGCTTTGGTTTACCCCGTGTGGCTACCGAACCACACGTTAGAAATGGTGGCACGACCGCTAGTCAGTTATTGGACCCTAGGGGAGGTGACAATCAGTTTTCGAACGGTCTGATTGTCAAGACCTCTGCAAGAGGCGGTTTTCTAGGGGGGCACACTACAGTGCGTAAAGAGAAAGTAGATCGGATGTTCGTTGCGTTTGCCCTTTATGGGCGAGAGACTTTCACGGGTCGAGCATGGAATGACGGTCTCGTGCCAGATTTCTTATACAATATCTGTTACTGACGGGGGGTTGCGTGAAAGGGCGTCGGCATTGGTATTAATCCGACCTGGTTTGTATTTTATTTCGTAGTCGCAGCCGTCTAGGATTTCTGCCCATCGACGTAGCTGCGAATTTGGATCTTTTAGGTCCTTAATCCACGTAAGGGGTTTGTTGTCCGTTACTAGGATAAATTTTCTACCATATATATTGAGACGGTACTCAAAGTCCGCTCGCCTCCAAAGCCTTTTTGGAGCACCACAGAGAGTCGGAGCAGCAACGAGGATCGCGAGGAGCCCGAGCATGTCGGTAAGGTAGAGCGCACCAGAGGAAGGAGCATACCCGAGGAGCTGGCAGCCGTAGAGCGGCCTGCCTTCCCCTAGATGCACCACGCGCCCCAACCACGAGTAGGCAACGCAGCTATTGCGTCAGCCGCGCGTGATCGCGGGAGACGAGGGAAGAGGAAGGCTGCTGACGTCACATGGACGTCACACGAGACGGAAGGGGACTCGAATTCGTGCCGTGTGCACACCCGTCGCTCCAGTATAAAAGGCCGTCTGAAAAGCCAGGATGGACACTCTTGGTTGAACAGTGAATACGCTAACTACCAAGACTCCTTCCGCACGCCAGCACCAGCAACCTTCCCTGGAGACGGGGATTACCGCTGCTGTCTGGGTTACCCCTTTACCCTAACCAGCGCCGGCGACTTCTCGTGGAGACGTGAGAGACTGCCGCCGTCTGTTAACCCTTTTTCCCAAGGCAGCGTCAGCGACTACTCCTGGAGACGGGGGTGACTGCTGCCGTCTGTTTCCAGCCTTCTTTTCAAAAACAGCGTCGGCGACTTCTCCGGGAGACGGGAGAGACTGCTGCCGTCTGTTTCCTTGGGCAATCTTTTTTCTTTTTATATATTTTTTTTTATATAGCACTTATTTCAGCGCGAATTTAATTACTAAGGAATTTTGTTTATATGATCAACGATTGAATTTATTGTATTCGAATAAATAAGAAATTTTTAATTGACGTTTAGAATCAATCTCGAATTTTTATTCCACATCACCTGCCCTCACACACTCATACGTGAGCAAAGAACTCACATAGCGACGCTTTTGGAGCAGAGAGCTGTAAGCCTCCAAAAAGCGATACGTTACAATATACGATCGGAAATTTTCCAAGGCGTATATTATTCCTAGCATCTCTTTCTTTGTCGCATCGTACCTTGTTTCGGTATCGCTGAGCGTCCGTGAGAGATAAGCGATAGGGAGGTCTTTGCCCACCTCACCCTGACTCAGCACCGCGCCGAGCGTAATTTGACGGTTACATGTCTAAATATCACCCGCTAAAATGACACGGCAAAATAACACACGTTAAAACAGCACAGACAAAAATAACACCGACAAATAATCGCACAATCAAATTACATCACACGCCGTAATACCACAGGCGATAAATAACACACTCCAGAATAACACATCTCAAATACATCAGAGGTATATTTTTTTACATTAAGATACATATTTATAGTATCTTAATCTGAGTTGTTTATAGTTAGCATATTATTTATATGTGAATGTTGTGGGCTATGCCACGTAAATATTGGAGATGATCACCAGTTGGATCGAAGTCCATGACCACGTTTCGTAGCCTTGTATCGTAGTCGCGATACTTTCAACGTTGTTTTGGTGCCACGTCCCTGCCTGCGACACCTTGTTCCCGTAGCACCTCCGTTGTTGCTTGTTCCTCCATTAAACATGATATAAACTTGCCAATCGATGCGTGAGCTTCTTGGACGCGCCTATTAAATGCATTATGCCACCCCTCGACCGCGTTACTTGTTCGCGGTTCATTATTTATTATTGCCGAGTAGCAGTTCCATAATTCGAGGGCAAAGATTGGTTGTCGCGTGGTACGGGCATTGACGGATCCCACCCATGTGGTTATGAAATATTTTACTACCGGTTCGAGTTCCTCGTTGTCTTTGTAATATTGATCGTTAATAAGCTGCTGGAATGCATTGATGACGTTCTCACAAGGAATGTACGCCAATGCTATTAGCATTCGTACATGGAGAGCAAACTCATCATCTTCCCCGTATCGAATTTGAAGCCCACATCCTTGAATATGTCGCCACACAGACTGGCCAAAGTGGAAATGGCAACCGTGAATGGCCGTTGTTGGGTAAATATCCTGAGCCGCTGCAATGAAAGCTCTTTCGAAATCAGTAACTATTAGATCTGGATTCAAGTTTTCGTGCGCGCTTTTTACATATTTTAAAATGTCCTTGTAAATGCTCTTCGTTTTGCTCGGCGCTAACACATATACTAGTGGCGTCACTTTGCCATCTTTCAGACCGTGCACGGTGTATAGTTGAGAGAAAATATTTGGCACTGTTAAAAATGTACCGTCGCACAGCCAGATCTTCGATTCCGACAACTGTTGAAGATTCTGCTGGGCAAGGGCGGTGCATTTACTCCTGGTGCCATATTCGGTGCACCTCCAAGTCACTTTAGCGTCTGTTGCACGGACTTTCGAATAAATATACCCGGCGTTTATCAATAGCGGCTTGCCTTTCTGACTAAGTACGAAATGAAGCGGCATGTTGAGCTGCTCTCATTGCTCGCGTCTCGATTACTGTTTCCATAACACTATCGGAATCGCGAGAATCGACGGCGGTTTAAGTAGTATGTTTGTGTAGACCTGGTTGAAATATACATCTAGCATTGCTGGAAAGGGATTAGAGTTTACGGCATGGATTGTCGTGTTTGTTAAAAAGTTGATGTTTCACCAGCCAGCAAATTTTGCTTCGTCATTGGACCCCGTGCATATGATATTTTCTGATATTCGATTGATCGAAAATCGATAATATATATATATATATATATATATATATATATATATATATATATATATATATATATATATATATATATATATATATATATATATGTATGTGAAGTGGATACTCTAATGACTATTTTTAGCATACGTCGGTCATTTCGATGACTTTTGGTTCTTTCGATGACGGTCACCGTTAATCCCATTCAACATTCGACTATTTTGATGACCGTCATCAATTTATTCAATTACTCTTAATCAAGTTAAACGATTCGTTTTTCGATGGAAATATTGCATATACAGTACTTAAACCATTTGAATACTTTTTAATTATGTTTACGAGACATCCCCAATGCCTTTTACGCCGAAAGAAGGCTGAAATATGTTAATAAATTATGCTTACGGATAAAATAGTGGGATCGTAATTGTTTTATTTAAAAAATCGCACCAACGAAGGAGATCGGATGTGTAATACTTCGAATTACCATCAGATTACACAATAAGTGCGTTCGCAGCCATCAATAACCATGTTAACGCCAGAATATTTATTATAAGAATCAGTATCTAAAATGTCAACGAAATAACCATTCGCGGATGCGACGGACAATTTGGTAACATCACCAAAATCACCGTCGTATCAGCGACCGGATATTTCAGTGACTTGGTATATGCACAACGGCCATCGTGATGACAGTCACTGAAACAAACATTCCATCTTAAATCGGTTACTATCGTGACTTGCCCAAGAATTCTTCTGCAAGACTTTCGTTATTGATTAAATTGTTGGTAGGCTTCGCGAATGAGCTACATCTCCGGAAATATACCGATACAAATTGGCAAAACAATACATTAGGCTTGAATCCTCAATAACCCTTTAAAATTTGTAACATAGTGTCCATGGGCTGGGCCGCAGTTATTTGAGTCTCGATGGTCGAGAATAAATGAACATACAAAGGCTAATTTAGGGATGTAATCGATTTATTTAAAAATTCCATATATAATCTCTGCGAAAACGCTATGGTGGAAAATACTTCTCCCACACATAGAATAAAAAATATAAAAAAATAAACTCCTTAGTAAAAAATGAATGTTCATTTCAGCCTTCAATTATATTTTCAGTTGTCATACAAAATTATTGTTAATGACATATAAGTCTACATATAATTGTCACTATTATATTACGTTACAGAAATCATTATTAGTAGATAATTTTAAACGATATACATATAATATTCAATTAATAACCTATTCATGTGGTAATCCGTAATAAAAATATGTAAGTAAATAATAATTTATCGTATGATATTCTTCGATTGTAATTGCGACTGCTTGTTATTTCATGCATTAGTTTCCTTACGATGTCTATGATCTAAAAGCTTCCTAGTGGGAAACAACTCTTACACTTTGAAGTGATGAGTCATCAAAGTGATCGAATGGCATGAAATCCGTTAAATAAGTCCAGCGCGAGAACATCACATATTCAGCACTTTGATAACTTGCATGATAAAAATGACCACATTGCCAGCAGCGGACTATGTAAGAGAAAATTGATTTAAAAAAAAATTATTATAAAGCATCCATCTATAATAATGGAGGAAACTCTGTGTCAAGTGCACCTTCAATTCTTACATTTCATTTTTTTTATCTCAGTGCAATAGTTGGCATAAATCGGTTTTTAAAAAATAAATTATTCTTTGGTTTTGTTTTCAAAAATTCGGTTATTTTCAATAGCACAGTTTGAATCATTGCTCCAAAAAGCCGACTAAAAGAGTATTAATTTCCGCATGATTACTAAAGTTATTATTTGTAATGTTTACCAGCCTATTCTACCAAAGCAAGAATCATGATCGGCGATGTTCACAATCAACGCACTTCGATGACATAAGTCACCAAAATGACCACATGACAAACAAATTATTATGTAGCTTCATATGAAATATTCTTATTATTGAATATGAGTATGAATATATGGATGGAATAATGATATAAGCCTATATATCATAATGCCAAATAGGCTGTGTACAAGCATAATCGTTAGATCATACAGTAGAACCCCATTTATCCAAGGTAATATGGAGAGAGCGTGCATAGGATAAGTGAAATCGTGGATAACAACGGATAACCGGACGAATACCATGCGCGGGTATTGCTACTTTATCCGTGTTTTCCGAGTTTTTCGTTAATACACATTTATCCGAGGCTACACCTCGGTTAACCTTTTGAAGTACAGTGTATCAGAGGTGATACACCTCTTTGAATCCAGAAAAAACATTAATAACCAAACGATATATTTGAAACTGCATACTTGTAAAAGAAAAAAAAAACTTTGCTTCAAAGGGTTAACGCGGACGGCTCGAAGGAGTTGGGTGTCTCGGATAACGCGGAGCTCGATTGTTCGAAGATCGAATGAGCGAGGTTCTACTGTATTTTTAATATCGTGTACTCGGTTATACGAGCAAATGCTCGCAATGTGATGAAAAAATTATTCTGTTTGGGTTCTCTTTCCAAGCATTCTGTACCCGCCAATATTGAAATATTGACGGGTATAATGAATTATTTATTGATCATATTATCATTGATGATCATACAGAATACAATTTCTATAACATCCATAGTCATCAAGCACAATGACAAGCGATCAAGCACAATGATCCATAGCCATCAAGCACAATGACATTAACACGGTCTTTAATATCATCCCTCAGCTTTCATTACCCTCGCATATCAACAAATAGAGAATGATCGCTCAGATTCCACAAGTCAGGCGCTATTAAGGTTGGGCGAAAGATCAACATAACCTCAAAATATTTACAATTTATTTTTCTCTGAAACGGTTTTATATGATAAAAAACGAATTGCAGGGCTCACTGCATATTTGATTAATGCAGTACACCCCGCAATTCGTTTTTCATGTTACGTATTTACCCTTCTCTTAAGGAAAAGGTAAACACGTAAACCGAAGGCTAAACGCGAAACAGAGTAAACATTTTGAATCCATTTCTCTCCGAAACGATTCTATGAAATGAAAAACAAATTGCGGTGTGTACTGCGTTAATCAATGAGGTTATTTTGATCTTTAGCCACACCTTAAAACATACGTCATCAAAATGACCGAATGGCTCGACATCCATAACTCGGAACCCGATTGTGACGCAAATCGCTCACTTCGATAATCCCTTTGAAAATCCAAAGTTTATGACGACGCGCAACACGCTTATACTCTTGTTACGCAATATATTCTCGGTAAAATGTCATTTACCGTCTCAGTTCCTAGTGACTATATTATTTTACGTAATGCACGCTTATGAAATGCAATTATCGGTGATATGGTTGTGTCTATACTTCGTAGTCTTCGCGATTTGCCGACCAGAACCACAACTTCCATGAACCGCCGCACACTAATAATACCTATATCTTAGGAAGTAACTTTCTCAGTACTGAAATTTACTACAGGCTAAATATGATTGGAACTCTTGCCTTCAGTAACGGGATATTCTGATTACCACAGCACATTAGAAGCTCTATACTTTATTTGTTGCAAAATAATCCAATATTTTTATTTACTATCGGCTTATTGTAATGACAGCACAATATTCAATAGCATTCTTATTAGATAACGAATACAATTATATTTGAAAAACAATCTAACTTCTATTTTATCATGGACTGTACGCTTGCAAAGCTAACGGATTTCGAGTTACTTTTTTTACAATGGTATTTTCTTATAATGGTACTTTGATGTACTTTTATACATTTTTCTGTTAACCCCTTCACTGTCAGAGAAACGTATTTCTCTGACAGTGAAGGACTATTAGATTCATGACAGGATATTTGCTATACAGTCTACGTCCTCTAAACTTACGAATCTAAGGAATACATTTAATAAATTCAAATCCGGTATTAAACATACAATATAGAGATTAAGTAATTGAGTCAATAATAATTCAATAATTACTGTCAATAAAATATTTTTAAAAACTTACGATTAGCCACACGTTATTGTGAAGACAGTACATTATTTTTATAAATTATAATAATATTCATTTCGAAAACAACACATTGTTCACAGTACTTTCTCTTTGCGAAAAGTTTAATATTTTGTATGGTAACGTGAGCTTATTGTAATCATGAAAACTTAAATAACGAATACTTTTTTTTTTTTTTTAATAGGAGGTTTTAAAAACAATTATATTCTGTGCCTACAAAACTGGCGTTACTTTTTCTACGATAGTACTCGACAATTATATTTCAATTCTGCGTTACCATGTTGAACGTTCAACATGATAAAATTATATATTTGTTCTACTAATATACTGACGATGTGCGCAGAAATGTCGCTTTCCTTCCTTTAAAGAATACAAAAAAAAAAACTAATTTTCATTAAAAACGATGTTTTTGATCATCGTCCTCGGTTGCTGACTTTATAGCATATATATATATTTTTTTTAATTCGGCAAGCTTATCTTTTTTCTAGTCTCCTTCTTCGATACACTCTGTAATAAACGTCTCACCAACTTTAGTCAAATACATCGCGGGCATCATTGCAGTGGAAGAGCCCTCAGTTATTCAAGCTTCACCATTGAATCGAATTTCAACGATTATCATCGTTATTACAACTTCGGTTCAATGTATCTGTATCACGAAAGTAATTCTCTAGCATCACAAAAGACGTGTCCGATATGTTAATTATTGTTCGATACTCTTGAGCGATCTGCCTGTGAGAAATCTACCTTCGTATTAATAAATCTCATGTCAGCGATGGCACTTGCTTATTCATCTAGTACAATGTTATCATTTATACCTAACGGTCTTGGAAGAAAAAAACTCGTTGAAGTTATAGCAAATTTCTTTTAACAATGTGCCTATAATTTAACTTTTGGTCGGCATACCGCACGGTCATTTGTTGTTGTACTCAAGACTTGCAATGTCGGAATCGTTTCTTTTCAGTCATATGCTCATATGATCTCAATAATTATTACATGCTGAAGATTGCGTAGGTATTATTTCAGAGTTCGCATCTATATAATTGTTGCGATGCAGATGACTGATAATACGAGTATACCTTTTTTAAAAACGGCGAGTTCTATCACCTCTTCTTCATCCTTGAATACACAATTCAAATGGGATCTGATTCGTTTTACATCTTTTTACAGTAAAAGCAAGTTTCACCTTTACTTTTTGCTAACGGGTACTTCCTTGAAGTCGTGCAAAAAGGACATCGTCATCTCTAGTTCCAGTGACACATGAGTCTTTAACGCCATGTGACGATTCTAATGATTTCCTTGAATCTTCAGCTGCTGCGTCGTTGCTTGAATTGCTTGGATCTTGTGAAGTGGTGCCATTGATCTTGAAATCGTTCGGATCGGGATTCAGTGTACCAAAAGTATCCCGTTGTGTAATCTCCTCTATTAGTGTCCCTGAAGCACCGAGTTCCTTAAAATATATCACCTAAATATTATTTGATTATTATTTTTATTTATATTATTAAGATATTTGCAACAAGCAATATCCACATCTGTAGTTAACAATTCGCTAATAAAGAAGTGAGATTTGTATAATCACCTTATTATCCGTTTCGTGGCAACTTAATATCTCACCATGCGTCAGCAGTGATCCGTCCGTATTACAGCGTTCGGTGTGTCGCATGTCTTTTAAGTACGTTTGAGTGACAAATCGGGACAACGAAACTTCGTTTTTTCCAACACGTTCAACGTGATTATTGTTTTCTGATTCGTCCAATCTTTCTAACGTCGCATATCGGACACTTTTATCGCAACCTTCAATTTTCGAAACAAAATTTTATTTTCGAAAAACATACGTGAACATAGAAGAAGTTAATTATTCGTTTCATTATTACTATTATTACCATGCGCGCCGTGACAAATGTTATTTCGTCCATTGCCATCATCTTCGAATTCTTTTTCACTTTCAATATCCATCGGCTCTGTATTAAATCTGGGTAAAACTTTGTTACCTTCATCATGCACACGCGCAATGATGATACGCTTCTCGTGTTTTGTCAAGGGATAGAGTCGCACGTGCAGTTGACGAGAAGTCATACTCTTTGCTAAATCCTCGAGATACTTGCGACTCACTAAAAAATAAAACAGTTGTGGTTAAACAAATAATACTCTTGAGTGAACAGGCAGGCATTTTATGAATAATCCACAAAAGCTAACAATTGAAAAGGATTTTGTGAGCGTTATCTGTGACATAAGTCCTGGTTTCAGCAATATGGTATTATAAAATCCATATTTTATTATAAACATCATCCCACGGCAGCTTTTTGAAAATCCTTAAATCTCAGTAAGAAAGAAGAGACAGTTTTGGCAAAGTTGGAACATGCATTATTAGTAAAAAAAATTCAAATTTGTCTCAGCGCTCACTGGATGATTTATACAACGGATTTCTGCACAACACAGAAAATTTGCAATTTTCAGTGCAGTGACAGAAAAAATATAAAATTTTTAAAAGCTCATGCAGTATGAACAATATGCGCTATGCTGCAGTAAAAGTTTATAGGCCACTATTAACAGTGGTGATCAATCTGAAATTTCTTTGTAATTATTACGTATTTAATGATTTTAAAGCTATTGCTGGACAATCTGCTGTTATACGGAAAAATAGGTTTTCTCAACCTGTGTCGTTGCAGGATAATTCCAAATTTAACACGTTTTACAATTAAGGCTAAACAATATGTGGTTACGTAGCAATATTAAATGTCATCACTATTAACAATGCAATGTAAGTCAAAGATTAAAGTTTTTTTTTATAGATGACGCAGAACAATATTGTGCTATAATACGGGGAAAGTTGAAGCCATAATTTATCAATAGTGGCTTCAAGTTTCCCTGTAACACATAAAAAGGTAAGCTAAGACTTGGCATTATGTAAAGCTGATCTGGAACAATTCCCAAATTCCCATGGAAAAATGTGTTATCACTGCGTGTACCCAAACTGTCCAGCGACAGCTTTAGAAAATGTAAAATTTCAGTTTACGCGGTATTATCATACAGCGTAAACTGAAATTTTACATTTTCTAAAGCTGTCGCTAAGAACTTTTTTTTGGTATATAGTTTTTATATAATTTTTTTATATATAATATTCAAGCCAAATATATATAAAAAAAAGTGTTTGAACAATAAAGCATCTGTGAATAGTGACTGTTGACGAAATAATGACGATTTTTTTCACATAAATGTAGCTTGAGTATTTTGATGACGTGTGTTACCAAAGTAGCCAACTAGTAACAAGTAAATAAGTCGCGTATAAAAATTAAGTATTTTTATACCAATTACTTGTATGAGTTAAGCATGACCATATTTAGCCAATGATATAATAATTCGATAATTACCATGAAGCATTTCAACAGAAGCGACCACAAGTCTTCCATTTCGATCGACTGTGCACGTGTTTCTCTTGCGGTTGATGAGCTTCGCTACCGGATAAACCTGGTAAATTTTGCGCGAAAAACTCAGTAAAGCATACTTTTCTTGAGTTTGTAAAGATTGTGATCTCGTTTTCATAGTGTTACTGTCTTTTGCACATGCAATGATCCACTGTACGCTTTCAATTTCCGCACCGTACCCAATTTATCACTAACTGTTCACCCGGAAGCGTACACTTTCACCTTTCACGGAAACCAATGTCCCTAGTAATATATAACTGGACTACTTTAATCATGCCACTAATTTAACTTCCGTGTAAATATTAATATTCTCTCAATCAGATTTGCGTATGATAATACCGCGTAAACTGAAATTTTACATTTTCTAAAGCTGTCGCTAAGAACTTTTTTTTGGTATATAGTTTTTATATAATTTTTTTATATATAATATTCAAGCCAAATATATATAAAAAAAAGTGTTTGAACAATAAAGCATCTGTGAATAGTGACTGTTGACGAAATAATGACGATTTTTTTCACATAAATGTAGCTTGAGTATTTTGATGACGTGTGTTACCAAAGTAGCCAACTAGTAACAAGTAAATAAGTCGCGTATAAAAATTAAGTATTTTTATACCAATTACTTGTATGAGTTAAGCATGACCATATTTAGCCAATGATATAATAATTCGATAATTACCATGAAGCATTTCAACAGAAGCGACCACAAGTCTTCCATTTCGATCGACTGTGCACGTGTTTCTCTTGCGGTTGATGAGCTTCGCTACCGGATAAACCTGGTAAATTTTGCGCGAAAAACTCAGTAAAGCATACTTTTCTTGAGTTTGTAAAGATTGTGATCTCGTTTTCATAGTGTTACTGTCTTTTGCACATGCAATGATCCACTGTACGCTTTCAATTTCCGCACCGTACCCAATTTATCACTAACTGTTCACCCGGAAGCGTACACTTTCACCTTTCACGGAAACCAATGTCCCTAGTAATATATAACTGGACTACTTTAATCATGCCACTAATTTAACTTCCGTGTAAATATTAATATTCTCTCAATCGTGTAAAATAATTAATTTAAAAAAGAACGATGCTGGCAGAATCCGTCTATATAGTGTTATAATAAATGCAACGGATGATTGATACACTCGGTCTTTTAATGAGAGTACATTTGAATACGTATGGTCACCCATGTGACTTTGTAGGGTTTCACGTATATACTATAACTTCAATGACTCAATAATCTGTAAATCGGATATTTTGATGATAGTATATTTCAATATACATACATCGTGAATAACTCACAGTGTGCTTCGAACTGAATGATGTTTTTCATACAGCATGCATCCCCGATAATGGTCCTACTCTTTGTCACATATACTTTCTTTATTAACATTTCTTGCACTCGCTTCTTTAATCTTCTTGCGATGAGGAAAATCTAGGGAAAGGGACACCCTGATCGCTTTTTTAAATTAATTCATCACATTACAGCTGATAACGACATGCAATGGACTTCTGGAAGATATCAACATACGATGGTCTACAGTATTGATCTTTACCTTTATTAATTACTATTTACTAGCCATAATTTCCATATACTAATGAAGAATAGGGCACGATCGCAGCGTATTCGCAGTTCGAGTAGTTTGATGACACGAGTCATCAAAATGGTCGTATCTCTGCAAATTCATTACCGCAGCGATCGTGCCCGACTCTTTATTAGGATATGCAAATTATAGTGAGTAGATAATGATTGTTAAAGGTGTAACTCAATCCTCTAAACAACTTAGTTATAAAGCAGAGGGGGATTTAACGCATGTAGTTATAAACAGTCATGTGATAGATCCACAACAAAATTATCGGGGCTCCTCTCTCTCTATTGATCGTTCTTATTGCAAGGAGACCAGATAAATTAGTATCAGATATATAATACGTATGCGTAGAAAAGAGTTGGAGCACGATTGCGATCTCACGCAAAAATGATTCTGATTGAAGTACCCGCTAGGTTGTCTCTCACATGGTCATTTTGAGGATAAAATGACTTGTCAATCGCATGCTTTAATGACTTAGAGCGACTGATTTATCAAACACTCGGGATCTAGGTATATAATGGGTTTGCAGAGATATAGTCATTTTGAAGACTCTTGTCATTAAAATGTTCGGATTCTTAAACCTCAGCGATCATCGCAAAATCCTATTTAAGCTATGGAAATTATCAGCGGAGAAGTTGTACTTGTTAAAAGTAGAGATCAATAATCCAGGCGTCGTAGTTTTATATTGATAGGCACTTTATTGCATGCAGTTATGAACGGTAATATAATGGATTAAGAAAAAAATTATTAGGACATTCTCCATTCTTGTTTATAATCGTTCAGAGATGAAATAAATGAGGGCGAGGTATGTTGCAGGTATACGTTACAAAGGGTTGAAACATGATAATAGATTCATGCATTTTGATAAAAATTGTAATCTAAGTGCACATTCAGTTTGTCTGCTACATGGTCATTTTGATTACGCAAATCATCAAAACGCCCGTTTTTTCACACACTCGGAATCCAATTATATATGCGTTATTAGTATATGCAAGTTATAACGAGTAAATCGTAATTGTAATTGTAGTTGTTGTTGTTATGTAATTGGGTAGTTGTAGCAATAGTAATAGTAGTATTTATAATACTTGGACCCCGGGTCTATGACACATCGGTCGCTTTGATAACTTGCGTCATCGAAGTGACCATGTGGCAGACAACTGAGCGCCTACTTCAATCTGAACGATTTTTATAAAAATGAGTGAGCCTATAATGGTGTACTCAAAGTCTTTGCTAAGCACACTTGCTATGTTTTGTCTTCATTTATTTGGTCTCCGTGAAATGAGAAACATAAACAAAGGGGAGCGCGGATCATTACTTTAACGATCCATCACATCACTCTTAAGAACTGTATGCACCAAATCCCCCTCAGCTATTCAATTAACTTGTTAGGTGAATTGACTTACACCTGTAACAATTACTATTCACACGTTGTAATTTGCATATACTAGTAAAAAGTAGGGCATGATCGCTGCGATTTTACGTTGTAAGTAGTTTGATGGGCCGTGTCATCAAAATAGTCATATCTCTGCAAATCCATGATATGATTGGATCCTGCCGATGTGACAAATCGGTCGCTTTGATGACTTGCGTCATTGAAATGACCATATGGCAGAAAACTGAGTGTGCACTTGCATTTGAATTATTTTTATCAAAATGCGTGAATCTATTTACATGCTTCAACCCTTTATCACGTCTACCTGCAACATACCTTGCCCTCATTTATTGTATCTCCGTGCGTTTATAAACATCAATGGAGACGTATCGTAATAATTTTTTAATGAGTCCTTTACATTATCGTTCATAACTACATGCAATAAACTGCCTATTTGGATATAAAACTACGATGACCGGAATATTTATGGAAACCTTCAACAATTACTACTTCCCTGCTGATAATTTCCATAGATTAAATAGAAATCGGCAATGATCGCTGAGGTGTTAGAATCCGAGCATTTTGATGACAAGTCTTTAAAATGACCATATCTCTTCGAATCCATTATATACCCAAATCCCGAGTGTCTGACAAATCGGTCACTTTGCCATTAGATAAAGCTAAACAGCGGGGAGCCCTGATAATTATTGTAAGGATCCATCACATCACTCTTAATAACTATATGCACTAAATCGCCCTCAGCTATACAATTATCTTGTTCGGAGGATTGACGTACACCTATTGTAAGTCAATAAGTGTAATAATTACTGTTTACTAGTTATAATTTGCATATTCTAATACGAAGTAGTGCATGGTCGCTACAATTTTGCAGTGCAAGTAATTTCATGGTCCGAGTCATAAAAATAGTGATATCTCCGCAAATCCATGATATGATGGCATCTCGCAGGTACTACAATTTGGTCGCTTTGGCGACTTAAAGCGACTGATTTGTCACACACTCGAGATCTGGGTATATAATGGATTTGCAGAGATGTAGTCATTTCGAAGACTTTTGTCATTAAAATGCTCGGATTCTTAAACCTCAGCGATCATCGCCAAATCCTATTTAAGCTATGGAAATTATCAGCGGAGAAGTTGTACTTGTTAAAAGTAGAGATCAATAATCCAGGCGTCGTAGTTTTATATTGATAGGCACTTTATTGCATGCAGTTATGAACGGTAATATAATGGATTAAGAAAAAAATTATTAGGACATTCTCCATTCTTGTTTATAATCGTTCAGAGATGAAATAAATGAGGGCGAGGTATGTTGCAGGTATACGTTACAAAGGGTTGAAACATGATAATAGATTCATGCATTTTGATAAAAATTGTAATCTAAGTGCACATTCAGTTTGTCTGCTACATGGTCATTTTGATTACGCAAATCATCAAAACGCCCGTTTTTTCACACACTCGGAATCCAATTATATATGCGTTATTAGTATATGCAAGTTATAACGAGTAAATCGTAATTGTAATTGTAGTTGTTGTTGTTATGTAATTGGGTAGTTGTAGCAATAGTAATAGTAGTATTTATAATACTTGGACCCCGGGTCTATGACACATCGGTCGCTTTGATAACTTGCGTCATCGAAGTGACCATGTGGCAGACAACTGAGCGCCTACTTCAATCTGAACGATTTTGATAAAAATGAGTGAGCCTATAATGGTGGTACTCAAAGTCTTTGCTAAGCACACTTGCTATATGTTTTGTCTTCATTTATTTGGTCTCCGTGAAATGAGAAACATAAACAAAGGGGAGCGCTGATCATTACTTTAACGATCCATCACATCACTCTTAAGAACTGTATGCACCAAATCCCCCTCAGCTATTCAATTAACTTGTTAGGTGAATTGACTTACACCTGTAACAATTACTATTCACACGTTGTAATTTGCATATACTAGTAAAAAGTAGGGCATGATCGCTGCGATTTTACGTTGTAAGTAGTTTGATGGGCCGTGTCATCAAAATAGTCATATCTCTGCAAATCCATGATATGATTGGATCCTGCCGATGTGACAAATCGGTCGCTTTGATGACTTGCGTCATTGAAATGACCATATGGCAGAAAACTGAGTGTGCACTTGCATTCGAATTATTTTTATCAAAATGCGTGAATGTATTTACATGCTTCAACCCTTTATCACGTCTACCTGCAAGATACCTTGCCCTCATTTATTGTATCTCCGTGCGCTTATGAACATCAATGGAGACGTATCGTAATAATTTTTTAATGAGTCCTTTACATTATCGTTCATAACTGTACGCATTAAATCCCCCACAACTGTATAAAAATTTTGTTCAGGAGATTGAGTTACACCTTTAACAATCACGATTTACTGTCTATAGAAGTATACATAGTAAATAGTGATTGTTAAAGGTGTAAAGGCATATACTAATAAACTGTACGGCACAATCACTGCGGTTTTGCAGTCCGAGTAATTTAATGACACAAGTAATCAAAATGGTCATATCTCGGCAAATCCATTATACAATTGAATCCCCAGGGTGTAACAAATCAGTCGCCTTGATTTCTTGCGTCATCAAAATTACCATGTGGCAACGGAGTACGCACTCTCATTGGAATTATTTTTATAATAATGCGGGAATCTATCATAATGCTACATCCCTTTATCACCAGTACCTGCAATAGATCTTATTGATCGTCTCTTTATTTGTGGACCGTCAAGTGTCCTAATAATGTTTTTATGAATCCATTACATGACCGTTCATAAGTACATGCAATAAACTTCCCACAGATTAAAAACTACGATAACAACAATACTAAACGCTCATTTTAATAATTAGCAGTTCGCAGCTATACTTTACGTAGTAAGGAATGGGCCATGATCGTGGAGGTTTCGCAGGTTGAGTGTTTTGATGACATGAGTCATCGAAGTGACCGTATCTCCGCAAATCCATTATATACTTGAAGCGTGAATGTGTGTTAAATCGTTTATTTTGATAACATGTGTCATCAGAATGACCATGTGACAGACAACCCAGTGTGTACTTGGATTTAAATTATTTTTACAAAAATCGGTAAAACTATAATGATACTCCAACTTTTTGGTACCTGTATGGTACGAACTGATGATAGGTTATGAATAATTGAATATAATAATGTATGGAGTTTCTTTTTATTTATGACAAATAACATTTTTATCGTATAGTTTATAACATACGATAACATTATATCGTATAGAAAATGTCCATACTAATGAACTAACTTCCTAAGTATTGAACTTTAGTATAACTAAATATTAATAAAACTGTTTTTTTCAAAGGCGCGACATTATCATCACAGCACATTAGGAACTTAATACTTTTGTCGTTGAAAAATAATCTAATATTTTGTACCGTAGCTTTTGCTTATTGCAACCGCAGCTCATAAAATACTTATATTTTATTCATAGTAAAATAATCTGGTATTTTTTAATGGACTATGTGTTTATTGTAGTCACAGCATATTAAATTCGTAATACTTCGTCCTTTGTTTTTTTTGTACTCTATTGCTTACGACGGTAACGGTTTGACCTTACAGCATATTCATCTACTTCTATCAGTCTTCAGTTTGACCTTACAGCATATTCATCTACTTCTATCAGTCTTCAGTATTCAAATTGAATAAACTTTTTCTCCAATATCTTTTACTAATCTTCACCTGTGTTCATCGCTTTTTTTTGATTGCTAGCCCATGTTCGCATTTGTTGACAAGTTCGTCGGACACACGGGTTCTTTTTTAGAAATTGCAGGATTTGCTGAGTGTTTGGTAACTTTCCTTCTTTGATAATATTTCCAAAGGCAATCCATGCAAGGTCTTTTTCTTCTTGAGTCCACCGAATCTTTCTTTTCTTGTCGGTAGTAACACCTATACATTTGAAATTTAACATTATTTTTGCCGACCCTCTTTCATGCCTGCAACGGGGGTGGAAAGTCGTTGATTCTTGACGAGCGGGAGGAAGAGTAATTTAGCGGGAAGAAAAATGAACTTTTCCTCCCACTAAATCACTTTTCCTCCCGCTCGTCAATACTCGGGCAATTTCCATCCCCGTTGCAGGCATAGAAATACGGCCCCTTTGTAGCATAGTCGGGGAAAAAATAGCGTATGCCACTCGGGAGAAAATGCATTCTCACCTCGTGTAAATTTCTGCTCTCGCTTCGCTCGGGCATCAAACTTTACATTCAGTAAAAAGACGCACTTTCCTCCCTTATAGCATAATATACTATTCTACTTTGATTACTTAAAGATTGTAATACTTACTGCTAACTACGTTATCCTTTTTCTTCGTCAGTTTATCTTTTTTCGTCTTCGATACTTGTTTCTTTACTGCGCTAGACGAATGCGAGTCTTCGGAATCGCTACCACTGTGAGTGTTTTCACCACACTGAGATTGACTTGACGGTCCGGGTTGAAGTACGTTGTGCCGAGTACGTCGGTTTTGGGACTTGCTCAACGGTGCTTGTTTTTTCGTAGTACTGGCAATTTTCAGCGGCTGTGTCTTTTTCACCTTATGCGTAGTGGAAGTCGAAGTTTCCGATCTAACACTATCGTCATCAGACGGACTGTAATCCGTATCCTCTTCGTCGTTAATGTGACTCCGATCGATTCCCATGGCAGTTTCAAGAATTTTTGATACGCCGCAAACGTCCCTGGTAACGACCGATTGCCGATAGTGACGCTTATGAATATCGTCAGCATGCCCCATGAAATTAGCTATATCATGGATCTGGTTTTCATGTACATTCGTGGCAGCACACGTCGTAGCCATGTGTTTGCGCAAGGCCGTACCACGCAAGCTCTCCGGATTTGCCGCACCGCATTCATTAGAGTACTGCCTCATCAATTCACATGATCTAAGATGTTTGTACCTTCCTTTGTCGTAACCTGGTATTCCAAACACAAACGGATTTTGTGGGTGAATCTTAGCAGCACCTCGACGTTTCAAAATCAATTTCATGCCCGCTTCCATTTCCGAAGAGAGTAACACAGGCACAATTCGCCCAAGTTTGCCGATTATGACGAATCTCGAGTACTTCTTAACAAGAATTTTGTCCTCCGCAGATAGAGCATTGTATGCTGTTGGGTTGGTCGTTTCGTCTATTTTTTCGATACCTTTCAAATCGCTAATGCCGATTCTTTCAATTTCTCCAGTACGTCTGCGATTGAATAAAAGCACTAGGATCAACGTGGTCTTTGCCAGCTCAAGCCATACATCATACGAGTACTGCGCATCCAGACGACTGTATGCTACTTTCCACTTGGCAGACAGATATGAATGCAACTTCATAATATCTTCCGTAGTTGGCAAAGGTTTTTTGTTCTGCCTGCTTTTCTTGGACTGAGTTTCCTGCGCCGCTTTATTTATTTTGCCACTGTAGGTTACCTTGTGAATTTTCAAAAAGTCTTCAACACGTTCTTTTTTTTCCCGGTCTCCTTTTTTGATGCACTCGACAACAAGCGTTTCGGCAATCTTTGCCAGATAAGTTCCGAGAGTTGTGACCACGGAAGGAGCATCGTGTTCTCCCGTTTCCTCATTGTATTGGCCCTCGATGTTTACTGCCTTTAATAAAATATCGTAGTACTGCGGTTGGGATAGTAGTGAGGTAAAATCAGTTATCTCCGCACACATAGACTTGACAGTTCGAAGAACTCGTCCAAGCAATCTTAGGCGGGTTCTAATCATGTCATGCTGTTGTTGTTTGACATATTTTGAGCATAAGTCGTTCGCAAAAACGATTAGCAGTTCATCGTATCTGATGAGTCTGACGATTTCGTCTTCCCGCATGACAGGAAAAACAACGTCTTTCAATCGATTTCCGGCTTTTTCGTGCAATCTGCCTGCGATTCGTCTTGACAAAACCGTATTTGAACGACTGTGCTTGCTTATTTTTCCAGTACAACGTTGTCGATGACGTCTGATGGTCTTCGACGAAAACGTTCCCTTGCAATTGTGGCAGACTTTGTAACACACAGCAGATCTTTTTTCTTTTGGTCGGCGGGCCACAATAAGTTGTCCGTCTATGTTGTACTCAGAACTTGAATTAAATAAGAAATTTCCGTTCAGTCTTATAGTCTCAATAATTTTTGTCCGCTCATGGTTGCCTAGTAATTATTTAAACATACTCATTATTATAGTAATCACAGTGCATATTACTGTTCATAAATAAAATATCAGTATACCTTTTGGGAGAACGGCGAATTTTTTTACGTCACTTTCATCCTTATGTACAGTTTCCAAATGCCGACTGATCACTGTCTGTAGCGTTTTACAGTAGTAGCAAAAGTTTCGTTTACTTTTTTCATTTCCTTTCGGATTGGCAAACAGTTTATCATCGTCTATAGCTCCAGCGACAGAAGAGATATCTAAATTTGCTGACGTATCTGCTGATTTGTCTGTACCTTCCGCTACCTCGTTATTGCTAGAATCATCAGCTACATCATCAAAATCTGACGATTCATCGGAAGATCGAGCTTCGTAATCCTCATCCTCATCCTCATTTGAGCTGTGACATTCATCAGAATTATCGTTCGTTGTATCTGTAATTATAAACAATAGTTTATTTAACACTGTTCCATATAAACTTTTCCGTTAATGTTGTATCATAAAGCGTACTTAGCACCGGTGCAGGGCGGTCTGTAAGCTCCAAATCGCTGATCTGAAATATATCATTTAGATCGGCAACTCTGGTAAATTCGATACAGCGCGGGTCGTCTACTCCACTGAGATCTAATTCTGCGTCCGCTAGATCGGATAAATTAAAATCGTCGTCTTCTTGGCCGTCGGCAGTGTGGTTGAGAGCACTCTTTTGTAGTATTTTTCTTTTAGTCGGTGAATCAGATTCTGGTACATCACTAATACTTCCGCTCGGCGATAACGGGCTTATTATCCCATTATTTTCGCCACGCACATTATGGTGTTCATCTCGTTCAGTTGTGTTATTGACCTCACAATCGATAGATTCCTTTGTCAGTTCCGCGAGTTCCTTGAAACATGTAAAATACATTATAAAGCACAGGACTTATGAGAGATAGAGATCTTGGCTGGCATCTTTTATCAAAAATATTTGATATTTTTAGCAGAAACTGTTCCATTGTCGGCGAAAATGATTGACGTAGTCCATAAGATTTCGGTTTGGTCCATCAGTGATGAGTTACGCAATTGCAATTTGCAAACCAATATGTTCTATCATCGCTATGGCTATGGGTAGAAGAAAAAATCATCTTGTACTTATACCTTCGCTTTCTTTTCACGACAATTTGGGGAATAAATGTCAGATGATTGTAATCCAGTTTCGTCGCCGTACTCAGGGCGATGCTGTTTTTTACTACACGTTGGCTCAGAAGTGTCGTTCTTGTGGGAGTCATCTCTGTCGCCGAGAGAATGGGGAACCAGAATCGTCGTCGGAACGATTTTTTCGTCAATCACATTTTGCATTGGTGATGCCTGCATCATTTTTGTATTTTCCTCATTCCGCTGATTATCCTTTACATTTTGTGCGATCGGGCTGATAGTCTCAAGAATATCAGATTCCGGATTAGGTGTATGTGAAGCAACCAAATCCTTAAAACATTTTTAGATAATTGTGAAAGTGCTACGTAGGGTTTTTATCAAAACGTTACAAAAATTGTATGTGTAACTTTGACTTTAGACTTTAAAAACAGTTCTTTCGTGAAGGATACCAATTGCCCCAAGTCCTAAAACTTGGCTTTTATCCATCTATTACAAGGTAAGCAATTCTAACACGTAGCAAGTATTTTAACCATTAGATGGACATTATCAACATTAATTACTTACAATCGGGTGATACAAAATGAACAATTTGAAGAGGTACCTTATCAACAGCGGTTAGTAATAATGGGACAGTGCTAGAACAAAATGTTGTCATGTAACATACCTTCTTTCCATTTTCACGCCAATTTGAGGAATAACTGTCAGATGATTGCAATGCCGTGTCGCCGCCGGCCTCAGGACGATGCATTTCTTGAGTACATGTTGGACTGGAAGTGTCGCCATTATGGGAGTCATCTCTATCGCTGGACGACCTGGCGACCGAAGTCGTCATTGTAACGATTCGTTTTTCGTCGATTATATTTTGCGTCGGTGATGACTGCCTCATTCTTGCATTTTCCTCATCCCGCTGATTGTCGTTTGCATTTTGGGTGATCGAGTTGATAGTCTCAAGTATCTCAGAATCCTGACCAGGTGTATGTGAAGCATCCAAATCCTTAAACATATAATGAAATTGTCAAAGTGCTTCGTAGGCAATTTTTTTGAAATCTTAAAAAAAAATTAAAATATAACTTCGACTTTAGATTTCCAAAACAGTTCTTTTGTGAGTGAAACCAATTGCACCAATCCCTAAAATTTGGCTTTTATCCATGTATTACAAGTTAGGCAATTGTGATATACCCAGCAAGTATTTTATTCATTAGATGGAAATTATCAACATTAATTACGTACAATTAAG
This sequence comes from Exephanes ischioxanthus, assembly GCA_958510785.1. Classification (NCBI taxonomy): domain Eukaryota; kingdom Metazoa; phylum Arthropoda; class Insecta; order Hymenoptera; family Ichneumonidae; genus Exephanes; species Exephanes ischioxanthus. The sequence goes on from CAUEHJ010000032.1 coordinate 96,471, forward strand.
TAATGCAAAGTGGACAATTTGAACAAGTACTTTATCAACAGCGGTCAGTAAGAATTAAACAGTACGAGAAGAAAATGTTGTCATGTAATATACCTTTCTTCCATTTCCACACCAATTTGAGGAATAAATGTCAGATGATAGTAATGCAGTCTCGCCGCTGTGCTCGGGACGATGCATTTCTTGAGAACATGTTTGAACGGATGTGTCGTCATTATCGGAGTCATCTCCGTCGCTGGACGACCGGGTGACCGGATTCACTGTTGTAATGATTCGTTTCTCGTTGATTACATTTTGCGTCGGTGAGGGCTGCCTCATTTTGTCATTTTCCTCGTCCAGCTGATTGTCGTTTGCATTTTGGGTAATCGAGCTGATAGTCCCAAGTATGTCAGATTCCTGATCAGATGTATGCGGAGCATCCAAATCCTTAAACATGTAAACAAAAAATTATGATAGTGCTTCGTAGACAATTTTTTTGCAAATCTTAAAAAAAATGTACATATAACTTTGACTTTAGATTTTAAAGACAGTTCTTTCGTGAGTGAAACCAATTGCCCTAATCCCTTGAAATTTGACTTTTATCTATGTAATACGAGTTCAGCAATTGTGATATACGCAGCAAGTATGTCGTCCATTATGGCGCTCATTATCAACCTTAAATATTTATATTTGGGTAATGAAAAACCGAAAATTCGAAGCAGTACCTTAGTTTCAGTTGCGCCGTTTTCTAATATTTCGATGTAGGCTGAGACGAATTCGATCATGTTTCCGTCGTCAAGGAAATATATTTTTTCTTCACAAGTGGAATTGGAAGTGTCATCTTGAGTGTCGCCATCTATATTACCGAGAGCTCCCTCGCCCGGCGTCGTTGCGGCGTTTTTTGCTTCAATCAATATTCCATTATCTTTGTCACGTGAATTGTTATTTGCGTCCGGTGAAATAATTCCATTATTTCCAACGCAAGCCTGTTGCATCAATATGTCCGAAACGCCGAGTTCCTAAAAACATACAATATTGTCTTCGTTACAAAGAGTGTGAGAAATAGCTGCGCAAGCATCTGTTCTGAATATATTTTGTCATTTCGAATTACAACGAGCTCTCATGTACTTTGGCATTAGCAATGTATTCCCACAACTGGAAAAAACATTATCGTCAGGGTACATAATAATTGAATAATAAGAAAAATGAAGATCGCATTACCTTATTTTCCTTTTCACATCCCGTTATCCCGATATTGGGTGACACTGATGATACGACTTCATTTTCTTCACTGCGTTCGGCGAGATTATTGTTTTCCGTATCTTCGAAATTTTCATTCATCGCATCTAAAATAATCATATTTTCACGGCCTTTAATAAGTTAAAAATGTCATAAAAAAATTTTAAATGTGAAAAGATTTAAGATTATTAACATTATATTGGTTCTCATTAATATTGTTAATGTTACCTTGCGCGGGATGGCGAAAGTTATTTTTTCCAATGCCACCATCGTCGAGTTCGTCACTGTCAATCTCCATCGGCTCAGTGTTGCATGTGGATGAAACCTCGGTAATTAAATCCTTTACACCCTCCATTTCGCGTATCTTCACGGGATGTAGTCGCACGTAGAGTCGACGAGAAGCCATACTTTTTGCTAATCCCTCTAGATACGTGCGACTTGCTACAAAAATAAAATAAGTGGGTGATGATGAAATATGGCGTAACGCTGTGTGAAAGTGTATACTATTATTGATAATGTGATCAAATATGAATTTAGACAGTTTTTAAAGTTTACGCTGTGAAATATGGAGTTACACTGCAGTGAAACTTTATTCACTATGTAGCGTAACTTTATATTTTACAGCGTAAACTTTAAATACTGTAAAAATGTACACTTATTTGCAGTATCAATCGTGGCATAAACTTTGACTGCAGCGTAATGCAATATTTCACAACGTAAACTAAGTAAAGTGAATATTTAAACCTTTATTGATACTAATGCAAACCACTATTGATACTGGAACGAAAACTAAATATTGCCACTTTGTTTAGTTTACCCTGTGAAATATGGCGCTACGCTGCTGTGAAAGTTTATTCACTGCAGCGTAACTCCATATTTCACAGCGTAAACTGTACAAACTAAAAATTCACATTTCGTCGCAGTATCAATAATACTATAAACTTTCAGTTGCAGGGTAACGCCACATTTCACAGCATTGACAATACACTAACCATTATGTATTGTCAACGCTGGCATTACGCAACAGTGAAAATTCGTACTATTAGTGATACTGCGATGAAAGGTGCATTTTTTGTTCTTAAAGCTTACGCTGTGAAATGTGAGTTATGTTAAAGTAACTAAACATTTACTGCAGCGTAACTCCATATTTCTCAGGGCAAACTTTTAAAACTGTAAAAATTGACATTTCGTGGCAGTATCTCAATAATAGTACTATAAACTTTTTTTTATATTGTTGATACTGCAACGATATGTAAATTTTTACAGTTTGTACAGCTTACGCTGTGAAATATGGAGCTACGCTGCAGTGAAAGTTGATTCACTGCAGCGTAACTCCATATTTCACAGCGTAAACTGTACAAACTAAAAATTCACATTTCGTCGCAGTATCAATAATACTATAAACTTTCAGTTGCAGGGTAACGCCACATTTCACAGCGTTGACAATACACTAACCATTATGTACTGTCAACGCTGGCATTATGCGACAGTGAAAATTCGTACTATTAGTGATACTGCGATGAAAGGTGCATTTTTTGTTCTTAAAGCTTACGCTGTGAAATGTGAGTTATGTTAAAGTAACTAAACATTTACTGCAGCGTAACTCCATATTTCTCAGGGCAAACTTTTAAAACTGTAAAAATTGACATTTCGTGGCAGTATCTCAATAATAGTACTATAAACTTTTTTTTATATTGTTGATACTGCAACGATATGTAAATTTTTACAGTTTGTACAGCTTACGCTGTGAAATATGGAGTTACGCTGTAGTGAAAGTTTATTCACTGCAGCGTAACTCCATATTTCACAGCGTAAACTGTACAAACTAAAAATTCACATTTCGTCGCAGTATCAATAATACTATAAACTTTCAGTTGCAGGGTAACGCCACATTTCACAGCGTTGACAATACACTAACCATTATGTACTGTCAACGCTGGCATTATGCGACAGTGAAAATTCATACTATTAGTGATACTGCGATGAAAGGTGCATTTTTTGTTCTTAAAGCTTACGCTGTGAAATGTGAGTTATGTTAAAGTAACTAAACATTTACTGCAGCGTAACTCCATATTTCTCAGGGCAAACTTTTAAAACTGTAAAAATTGACATTTCGTGGCAGTATCTCAATAATAGTACTATAAACTTTTTTTATATTGTTGATACTGCAACGATATGTAAATTTTTACAGTTTGTACAGCTTACGCTGTGAAATATGGAGTTACGCTGTAGTGAAAGTTTATTCACTGCAGCGTAACTCCATATTTCACAGCGTAAACTGTACAAACTAAAAATTCACATTTCGTCGCAGTATCAATAATACTATAAACTTTCAGTTGCAGGGTAACGCCACATTTCACAGCGTTGACAATACACTAACCATTATGTACTGTCAACGCTGGCATTATGCGACAGTGAAAATTCATACTATTAGTGATACTGCGATGAAAGGTGAATTTTTAGTTTGTAAAGCTTACGCTGTGAAATGTGAGTTATGTAAAGTAACTAAACATTTACTGCAGCGTAACTCCATATTTCTCAGGGCAAACTTTTAAAACTGTAAAAATTGACATTTCGTGGCAGTATCTCAATAATAGTACTATAAACTTTTTTTTATATTGTTGATACTGCAACGATATGTAAATTTTTACAGTTTGTACAGTGTAACTCCATATTTCACAGCGTAAACTGTACAAACTAAAAATTCACATTTCGTCGCAGTATCAATAATACTATAAACTTTCAGTTGCAGGGTAACGCCACATTTCACAGCGTTGACAATACACTAACCATCTTTTCACATGATTGCAGGTTAAGCATTTTGAATCGGCACGCAGGTTTGTGGCATTGTGGTGTCGTGCGTCACCACAATGACCGGCTTACCAGCCGGTAGTCCGTAAATAATTTGCATACTAATACGACGTATTATACTTATACAGATTACTTGTATGAATAGGACAAAGATTCTCTATTTATAATTATTTAGAAATTAATTCGATACATACCGTGAAGCATTTTAACAAAAGCGACCACCAATCTTCCATTTCGTTTTATTGCGCACGTGTTTCTTTTGTGGTTGATGAGCTTCTGTACTGGATATACCGCGTAATTATTACGAGAAAAACACAGCAAAGCATACTTTTTTTGTGCTTGTAAAGTTTGTTTTCTTGTTTTCATAATGCTTTGCGTGTGCAAAGAAGCATTATTCACTTTTTACTGCCGCGCGTAACTGACTGTGCTGGACTGTGCGCGTCTCAGGTGAAGCCGGATGTCTATTTATATATACTTTGACGACTATACTCATATCAGAGATTTAACTGTCGCATAACCACTATGATTCATAGAATTTGGAGAATATTGAATGATAAAAAAATTATGCTGTCAGAATCCGATTATACAGTGTTGATATAAATATTAAACATTCTGTAATTGATTATTTCTACCATATTATTACATTTCATTTCCGGATCGGATGATTTGATGACAGTATATTTGAATAAATACTGTCACTAATATGACCGCTTCACATAATTTTGAATATGTACACGGAGTAAAATTGTCATGTGGATATTCCGGTGACTCGGTAACATATAAGTCGGATATATTGGTGACAGTATATTTAAATATATATTGTCTTCAATAGAACCAGCTGTTATTTTCAGCAATATATTATGCCACATATATTTGTCAACATATTATGCGGATATTTCGGCGACTCTAAAATTAATATATAGTGTTATCAAAGTGACCTATATGTTAAATGTTCGAGGTCATCAAACAATTCACTTCATAGTTTTTTTATTCCCACATGAAGAGGGTTGAACATTTTTTTAAATTGTTCGTCCTGAAGCATCAGCAAACAAATCTCTTCGCCTTCGTATAGTTAAAATAAGTGGTCATCAAAATGCTCAATTAACATATATATATATATATATATATATATTGTGATGATACCTTTTCGTGTAGTCTCCCAAAACTGGGTCGATCTGTGGAGTAAGGGGGGTGAAGGGAAGGGGGAAATAACGTTCCGAAGTTTTGTGTAGGAAACTAAAATATTATATTCTTCAACAGTTCAACGTATCAAAAATAACAGGTAATAACAAAAGAAAAGAAAAAAGAAACGAGGTCGGGGTCTTACAACAAAAAAAGGGGGTACGTTAATGATAATCGGGGAGAGAAATAAGAAAAGAGCTTAATAGCGGTAATCGAATGTAATAAACGGAGAAAACAAAAAAAAGGGGAAAGGAAAAATCAAATAATAATCGCAATAATCAAAAGAACCGAACTTAAAAGAGCTTATACAAAATAAACGATGTTTATAATAAGTATTGGGACGGCAGGGGGTTGGGGTCGGTCGCACGGAAAAAGGGGGGCTGGCCGGTGAAACACTCTACACAAAAACCTCGATTGGGCTAAATCGAAAAGATAATGAACTCGAAAAATAATTAAACTCAAAATAAATTTGTCAGTTGTTGTTTTTGGGCGCCAGCTACTTTCTCGGCGTAGCACCGTAACTCACAGAAAAAAAAAGAAAGACAATCGGCAAATTTGCGCGGCACGCGGCTAGCAAGGAACGGGGGGGGGGGGGGGGGGGGGAAGGCGGATGAGACTTCTCAGGTCGGGGACACTGCTCCAGGGCTTCTTGACAAATTACCTCGGCACACACAAAAACTGGTCAAAATTACAATAATGACGATCGGTAAATACTCGCAAAAATGCGTCTCGGGGAACGGGGAAGAATAATAATAACTTTAAGGAACGCACGCGGAAAAATCCCGCGAATATCACCACTCACGCGCACGTGTTCGGATAACTCGAAAATGTCGGCGCACGTGGCGGCCGGTACTCGACGGTCGAAAAGTTTCACAATAATAAACGCTTACAATTACCAAAAAAGAGGGCACGGGTAAATGTTCAGGGGTCGGGAAGATGGGAAAAATCGAGAAAGGGGCAGGCGGGGGAAAACTTATGCGCTACTCACGCAACCTGGTCACTCGTAAAATATCGGTTACAAAACCGTCCGATATTTCGCACAATATTCCTCTCAATATTCTGTCTCGATTTGCCGGGTCGTCGATATTCCTTCCAATCCAAATCGTGTCCTGGGGAATGGCTTATTGTTGATACTCTCCGGGAAGGAGTCTTACTCTCGACGGGGACAGCCGAGTCGTCTTAAAAATGTCCTTCATACTGTCGCTCTGATCACACACACACACTCGTCTTTCACACGCCTGGGCTCGAAGTGAAGACAGCCTCGCTGCTTCCGGCTTCTTCTCCGACCTTAGGGTCGGTCTTACAAGTGAGCGGTACAGGTGGCGGATTCCGATTGGTGGATTTCGGGACTGGCTATTGGTGGGCGTCGGGATTGGCCGCGCGGCCGTGCGAATATTTCGTCGCGACGGAAGACTCGTCGCGACGTTCGGCGCGCGCATCCTCGTCATCGATTTGCCCATCGATCGACGAGCAGTTCTTGGCGTCGAGAGGTGGCGGTTCCAGGCGGCCTGTTGGCGAAGTGTCTCACTTGACAGATCGCGTGCCGAATAGTGTGTTTGCCCGGGCGAACCTCGTCGGTTTATACTCGGCAATCCGAGCCGAGAGGGTGTCGCCGGGTTCTTCAGTGCCTGTGGACGAGTCGGGAAGGATGCTCCGACTCGTCGGAATTTTTCCCGGGGCTGTCGGTGTCGGACTGGCTCTTGGGACGGTCTTCGCTTTGCAGGTTGGTGCCGGAGAGGTCTGCTTGGATCTCAATTATTGGGCTGTCTAGGTCGGTCGTGGTCGATCAGGGTCCGCAGGGGGTCAATTTCCCTCCAGGGTGGTCTTAGATGGCTGCGATGGATCTTCGGTGTCTGCGATGGGTCTTCGGTGTCTGCGATGGGTCTTCGGTGGCTGCGCTGGCTCTTCGGTGGGTCTTCGGTGGTTGCGTCGGAGGCTGACGGGACCTTCGATAAGTGAGTATGAGGACTCACGGGGTGGTATAGGATAAGGGTCAGTCGAGGGAAAGGGTTAACAAATATTAAAAGTCGTTGCTTAAATTGTAGGTCTAATTCTAATTTATTCCCTAGGTGAGTGGTGGGACTCCGAGCCAGGCAGCGGAAGGGAATTGTGACGTGCCACGTCACAATATATATTGTGACGTATTTTCCTGGATCTCAACGCGAACAAGAAAACCCAAAAAAAACAAAACCGAAAACGCGAAAATCGAAGCTCAAACCGAACGGGAGCGGAGCGCAAAATCGAGAACTCGGAAAACGTCACCTTCGGCCGCCCGCTTCCACGGATGCATCGGCGTCCCGGTGGGCGCCAGTTAATTTTTATTTCGCCGGTATTAACAACCGGGCTAAACTGGAGGTCGGTGGAACGGCCGACCTCCGCAGGGTCGATTTTTGTTTCGCCGGAATCGCCAAGCCGGACTAATCTGGAGGTCGATGGAACGGTCGACCTCCGCAGGGTCGATTTTTGTTTCGCCGGAATCGCCAAGCCGGACTAATCTGGAGGTCGATGGAACGGTCGACCTCCGCAACGAAAATACGCGAAAACAGAACAAAAAGAACGAGATCACACAAACGAGAACGGAACGGTACGAGAACTAACGCTGGTGCATTCGCGAAAGCGAACGGTTGCGGAAATGCACGGTTGCTCAGGATGCGGGTTGTGGTAGAAGGGTCGCGATCCTTCGCCAATAAAGTAACGCGAAATCTAAAACACGAAATCTCAAATATCGGAACCCGAAATTCTTAAGTGACGTGAGCAAGAATTTATTGGCTTTTGAAGCCACGGGATCGTACACTAGGGCATCGGAAGCGCTCAGCTGACCGGGGGGTCGGAGCGAGCGTAACGGGAACGGATCGATACGCGATCGAATACTTATCGTAACGATAAACTCACCGGATCAGCGTACTTTTAATCCAATAAAGTGGCGGGAACTGCATCACCTGATGCCTCGAGAACTTGTACACAATCACTGCACCTCAAGGGCATTCCCCAGAACGCATCTCGAGCACAAAGAATCGGTAGAAAATCGGAACCGAATCCGCACGAAACACAGCACACACGAGTCAACTAGCGAACGCGCGAAGTGACAGGTAGCGTGAGCGAGATACGCGAACTGAAGCGAGAGCGGTAGCCGGAGTCTACGGCAGCGCGAGCGAGAGCGCACGACTCAGCGCGCGAGACAATAGCCCGAACGTAAACACCGATAGCGCGAGAGGTCCGAGCAGCCTCGAGGACGACTCTCGGTAGACTGATTAGCCTACGACGATATTCTAAGGAAGCGTTATGATTATCGCGAAATCCTTGGCCGATAGCTACTGCCCTCTCGAACTATTTCCAGAGCGTCACTTAAGCGGGAACCGAAACCGTAACGCGGTAATTTTTGAGATTCGCAGCGATCGTTACTCCTAACTCAGGACGTGAAAACAAGGCTCTCTCTCTCTTAACTAAAACACAGCACAAGGTGTTCCGACCTTGCCCAGACCGTACTTAAACCTGCGCCTGTTCTCCAACGTCCTGCGTTATCACCTAAACAGAGTGCCGAGTTTGCACCGGACTTTGACGTATTCGCGACGAGATCTCGTCGGTGCTTCGAGATTCTCTCCACCGAATAGATTCGAGGATTCCGACTTGAACTGAATCTTTTGATCTTATCTTCAAGCTTATCCCACACCCAAGCTCATCAGTAAAGTCTACACTGGATCGTGACCTTAACGAACTTTACTTAAACGAGAGCTGGACGGTACCTGGACAGCCGAGGAGCCGTAAATCGGGAACTGTAACGGGCTAACCGAACTAAATCGATAGCCGTATCCGTAAAACTTTAATTTATTTGTTTGTTTGTGACGGTGATCGAAAAATCACGTCACAACTCCTCACCCCTTAGGGGTGGTTTCGACCTATGGGTCGAAACGGTAGCCAGTCCGAAGACTGCGGGAACTCCGGGATTTTCTCCCTTGAGTTTCAACCTAAAAGGTTGCGGGAACTATTCGAGATCTAATCCTGCATAGGACGTATCGGTAGCTATGGGTTCCTTTCGCGGCCTGACACGAGGACTCACGGGTACCATCGCGTATAGGCCGCGCGGGGCGCGCGAGGGCTGGCCTCTCAGCGCGAGAACCTTTAATAAAATCGTTGCCCACAATTTGGTTGCAGCGATCCCTCAACCCTGTTACCAGTCGGGAGCTATAAAATGTAGGGCGAGGCGAGATCGTCACGAGAGACATCGTCTCAATCGCGGTTCGAGAAGGTGATATTACAAAAAAAGGGACAACACTTTCGAGGACGACCACACGTAAGCAAATAAATGTCTCTACGTTACCCCCTTCCTGCAGCGTTGTCTCCATCGGTGGGAATCCTTGTCCTCACCGTTTGATTTCCGAGAGCTTCGGCCATCCGGCCAGGTGCGAGAGCTTGGACCCTTGGTTCAGTAATCGAGATCCGAGGTCCGGGGGAAACCTCCATCGTCGAGAACTACGGCCGGAGCCGGATACGGGAGCTTACTCTTTCCTCGGGATCGAGTGCCGAGACCGCAGGGGTCTACGAGGCGCGAGTTACGGCCGAAGCCGTGTGCGGGATCTTGTTCTTCCAACCCATAACCGAGCGCTGAGACCGAAAGGTCTACCAAGCGCGAGTTACGGTTGGAGCCAGGTGCGGGAACTTGCTCTTCCAGCCCGTTGCCGAGCGCCGAGACCGAGGGGTCTACCAGGCGAGAGCCACGGCCGAAGCCGTGTACGGGATCTTGACGGGACTCCCTTTACTGCCGGGAGCGCCCGTCGTCGGCCCTCCGGCCACCGCCGACCGTTGGTCGGTCCGGGAGGGGTCCAGGATCTGGGACCGCCGTCGGTTCCCTGGGAGGGGCGGTCTCTGGGTGGTCCGACCGTCGCGACCTGCGGCCGCACCGCCGGCAGAAGGTCTGGCTCGGTGGGCCGCCCGGGCACTCCGGGTCCGAATAGCAGTTGCTTTCGCCCCCGCAGCTCCAGCAAACTCGCGACATAGTGCGCGGTAGGGGTCGAACGGCTCCTCCTGCACGTCGGCTGTCCCTCGGCAGAGCGGCTCGAGTGGCCTTCCCTTCGCTTCGGGGTTCCCGCGTCCGTGTCGCTGGCGGGATCGTCGGCGATGTCTCCGTCGCCGGTCGGGATCGCGGCGATGCCTGCGTCGCCGGTCGGGACCGCGGCGGCCGGGCTACCGGCAACGCCGTCGCCGGCGGGGCTATCGGCGGTGATAGGGCCGCCGGTGGCGCCGTCGCTTGTGGGGCTATCGGCGATGATAGCGCCGCTGGGCGGAAGTGCCGTGGGCCTGATCGCCGAGGCCGCGTCGTCGGCGGGGCCATCCGGGGTGGTGGCGTCGCCGGTCGGGACCTCGTGACGGGTGGAGGCGTCGCCGTCGAGGACGACGTCCCTTCCGTGACCGTCCTCTGACGCCGACGACGGTTTCGGGATCGGCGTGGGCCCCTCTTGCGACGAGGGTCCTTCGAGAGTCCACCTCCAGCCGCAGTGGTTTCCACCGGGATCTGCCGGGGTACGCTCCACGCGGAGCACCCGGGCAGCTGCTCGTCCATGGGGACCGGGCTCGGCGATCGGGGCGAGAAGCCAGCCGGACGGCTGACTGCCTCCCCGAACGTCCTTACCGACGTGTCCACCACGGGCGGCGCAGCTGGCGGCGCCTGCACGGGAGTCGGTACCCCTCGGTACCCCTCGAGCAGGCCCGGATCGGTGGCGACCGGGCTCGGCGACCGGGATCTCGGCTGGCCTGGATCTGCGGCCATTTCCCCGATCGTGCGCACCAGGGCCTCCGTGGACTCCGTGTCCGTCGTATCCGGGTCGGCGAGCGTGGCGGCACAGGCCTGGATTAGGTCCGCCGCCGGAGGTCGGACGTAGAAGTCCTTCCGGTCCTCCGCCGATAGGGTCCGCCTCAACATGTCGTCGAACCAGTCGACCTCCGACCCCTCGGATACGATCATTACATCGTCGTCGCCGGGAAGATTGTTCTCGGTATCCATGTTAACCTGAAACGCTCAAGAGGTTATTAGTCCGGTACATCTGGCGGTCGGTACGGTTTTAAATCCTTGATGGCAATTTTCCCTATCGATCGCCCATCGAGATCGGATAACTCGTAGACTACGCGGGATATGTTCTTCGAGATCATGAACGGCCCCTCGAAGGGGGCGTTCAGCGCAGCAGACACATGTCGGGCTGCGTTCGAGAGCGTGTGGGATCTCCGCCACACGAGGTCACCGACCTCGAAGGTTCGATCCCGGTGATGGCGGTTATACTGCTCGGCCTGCCTCTGGAAGGCCTCGTCGAGCGCGTGCGCGAGGGCCGTCCTGAGGGTGTCCAAGCGGGCCATTCGCCTCACCCACTCCTCTGGAGGACGCGGGACGATATCGGGATCTCCCTCCAGCTCCCGCCGCAAGGAGGTGGCTGAGGGTGGTTCGCGACCGAAGTTCGCAAAAGCGGGGGTGGCTTGTAACGAACTGTGGTACGCGGTATTATACGCGAACCGGAACTCGTGTAAGTGGTGGTCCCACTCACGATGATTTCCTGCGAGAAACGCGCGGATCATGGTTTTCACCACTCGATTCACGCGCTCGGTAGGGTTGGCTTGTGGGTGATACGGGGGGGTCGTCTGATGCCGTATCCCCACCCGCTCGGTAAGCTGACGAATGTCCCGGTTGACAAACTCGGTCCCATTGTCCGTGAGCAGTACTCGGGGTGCGCCCCAGCGAGTAACGATCAAGTCGTCGATAGCTTTCGAAATGGCCTTCCCGTTCGCCTTTCGGAGAGGGCAAACCTCGATCCATTTCGTGTAGAGGTCCTGGATCACGAGGATGTACGCGTGACCCGAGGACGACGGCGTGAACGGCCCCATGATGTCGGTAGCGACCTTTGTCCACGGTCCGTCAACCACGCGGTGACCCATGAGGCCTGCGGGAGCTTGCTGCTCCACCGTGCAGCGCTGACAAGTGTCACACTGCCGAACGTCAGCGGCTACGTCCTTGAACATGCCAGGCCAGTAATAGGTGGTGGCCAGGCGTCGGTACGTTTTCTCGACGCCCAGGTGGCCGGCCTGCGGAAGCGCGTAGCACTCTTGGAGAGCGGCGCGTCGCAGCTCCCGAGGCAACACCAGCTTCCACGCGTCGAGATCCTCAAATTCGAGATCTGCGAGATCGGATGGTCGATGGAAGTATAGCCGGTCGTCGGCTATCTTCCAATCCGGGAACTTGTCGGGTACCCGCGACACGGCGCGGAACCGCCGTCGATACCATTCATCCTGAGTATTCCGGGCGCACATGGCGACCTCGGTTTGGCCCTCAGGGATTCTAGAGAGCGCGTCGGGAACATGGTGCAAGGCGCCCTTGCGATGTACAATGTCGAAGTCATACTCCAACAGTTCCAACGCCCATCGGGCTAGCCGACCTGTGGGGTTCTTCAAATTGTGTAGCCACCGAAGGCTACTGTGATCCGTTATCACGGTGAAAGAATACCCCTCGAGATAGCAACGGAACTTCCGTATTGCCCAGAGTACTGCCAGGCACTCCTGTTCCGTCACCGAGTACTTCTTCTCGGGGGCGGTCAGGGCGCGGCTCGCGTAGGCGATGACCCTTTCGTGACCCTCGATCACCTGCGTCAGGACGGCACTCAGGCCGACCCCGCTGGCGTCGGTCTGTAACGTGAACGGTAGCGAGAACTCCGGGCAGGCGAGCGTAGGGGAGCTCGTTAGCCTCAGCTTTAGTTCGTCGAGAGCTTGTTGTTGTTCGGGACCCCATTCCCATGCGTGATCCTTTTTCGTGAGCCGCGTCAAAGGTTCTGCAATCGTGGCGAACTCCACTATGAAGCGTCGGTACCACGACGCCATGCCGAGAAAGCGGCGTAGCTGTCGGATATTCTGCGGGATCGGAAAATCGAGAACCGGAGCTACTTTGGCGGGGTCGATCTTGAGACCCTCGCTGTTCACCAGGAACCCAAGGTACCGCACCTCCGAGCAGGTCCGTTAAGCTGGCGAACCGAAAATTAGCTAGCGTAATTTAATACATACCAAAGTTAGGTGCTTTTTAGGTGCTAATTAGGTGCTGAATTAAAAAATTAGGTGCTCTTTTGGTTTTGCCGGAAAATGATTTTTTTTTGAGGACCGCTGGCTGGACGTTAAGCTAACGGTCCTGTAATTTTTTTTAATTAGAAAAAAAATCAGGGTTACATAAAAATAAGGTGCTCTTTAAGTGCTTTCGATATATGCTGGACTTGAATTTGGTGCTTCATTCTAGCGGTGACAAAAACCAAATTTCATAAAAAAAAAAACTAGCCATTATCGCTTTTAAAAAAAATTAGTTTTTTCGCCACAAGAATGAAGCACCAAATTCAAGCTTGGCATATATCGGCAGCACCTAATAAGCACCTAACTTTGGAAGGTAGATAAGATTTTTTTGAATTTATTTAGTTAAGTTTTCCGTCATCTGCACGTCACTCTAGCGGTCCCAGAAAAAAAATATTTTTTTTCTAGAACCGAAAAAAGTTTATCAGTCACCCTTTTTGTCAGAGGGCACAACGATATTGTACCTTTTGTACGCTGATTGTTATGACCTATGACGAACCGGGTGAGTTACAAGATTTTTTCGGTTCTCGAAAAAAATAATTTCACCAGGGACCGCTAACGTGACGTGAAGATAACGCAAAACTTAGCTAAATAAATTCGAAAAAATCTTAACTCCCTGTCAAAGTTAGGTGCTTATTAGGTGCTGCCGTTATATGCCAAGCTAGAATTTGGTGCTTCATTCTTGTGGCGAAAAAACTTACTTTTATCAAGGCTGTCATGGCTAGCTTTATGTCGGAAAACAATTGGGTTTCTTCGCCGCTAGAATAAAGCACCAAATTCATGCTTGGCGTATATCGGTAGCACCTAATAAGCACCTAACTTTGACAGGGAGTTAAGATTTTTTAGAATTTATTTAGCTAAGTTTTGCGTTAAGCACCTAACTTTGGCAGGTAGTTCAGATTTTTTAGAATTTATTTAGCTAAGTTTTGCGTCATCTTCGTCACGCCAGCGGTCCCGGCTGAAATTATTTTTTTCGAGAACCGAAAAAATCTTATAACTCACCCGGTTCGTCGAAGGTCATAACAATCAGCGTACCAAAGTTATAATATCGTTATGCCCTATGACAAAAAGGGTGAGTGATCGACTTTTTTCGGTTCTCGAGAAAAATAATTTCAGCAGGGACTGCTGACGTGACGTGAAGATGATGCAAAACTTAGCTAAAATAATTTCTAAAAATTTTTATCTTCCTTCCAAAGTTAGGTACTAATTAGGTGCTGCCGATATACGCCAAGCATGAATTTGGTGCTTTATTCTAGCAGCGTAGAAACCCAATTGTGTTCCGACATAAAGCTAGCCATGACAGCCTTGAAAAAAGTAAGTTTTTTCGCGACAAGAATGAAGCACCAAATTCTAGCTTGGCATATAACGGCAGCACCTAATAAGCACCTAACTTTGACAGGGAGTTAAGATTTTTTAGAATGTATTTAGCTAAGTTTTGCGTTATCTTCACGTCACGTTAGCGGTCCCTGGTGAAATTATTTTTTTCGAGGACCGAAAAAATCTTGTCACTCACCCGGTTCGTCATAGGTCATAACAATCAGCGTACAAAAGGTACAATATCGTTGTGCCCTCTGACAAAAAGGATGACTGATAAACTTTTTTCGGTTCTAGAAAAAAAATATTTTTTTTCTGGGACCGCTAGAGTGACGTGCAGATGACGGAAAACTTAACTAAATAAATTCAAAAAAATCTTATCTACCTTCTAAAGTTAGGTGCTTATTAGGTGCTGCCGATATATACCAAGCTTGAATTTGGTGCTTCATTCTTGTGGCGAAAAAACTAACTTTTTTTAAAAGCGATAATGGCTAGTTTTTTTTTTTAATGAAATTTGGTTTTTGTCACCGCTAGAATGAAGCACCAAATTCAAGTCCAGCATATATCGAAAGCACTTAAAGAGCACCTTATTTTTATGTAACCCTGATTTTTTTTCTAATTAAAAAAAATTACAGGACCGTTAGCTTAACGTCCAGCCAGCGGTCCTCAAAAAAAAATCATTTTCCGGCAAAACCAAAAGAGCACCTAATTTTTTAATTCAGCACCTAATTAGCACCTAAAAAGCACCTAACTTTGGTATGTATTAAATTACGCTAGCTAATTTTCGGTTCGCCAGCTTAACGGACCTTTTCTTTATTCCTGCTGTCTATACTCTTCAAATGTTTCGCGAAGTTTCTTTGTCAAATATCTTCGGATATTTATTAATACCTTCCCTAGACCTTTCAAATCGATTACTTCTTCCTGCTTTCCTACCTCAATACACACAAATGGTTCGATATCTAGATACACCACAACATAGCACACTCAGTATTCGTTCTGTCCCTTATTTGTTTCGCGTTTTATATCAATATTAAATTCCCGCATTACATCCCTGATTTTACCCCAATGTATAAAGAAATCTTCTTCGCTTATCATATTTTCATGTCCTATTATCTCTTCTTGCATATCCAATATTTGATTTCTCCCCAACCTAATCGCAGTCGCTTTCCAATCCAACTCACTCTTTCGAGTGCGTCTTACAAATTCATTGCAAATTCTCCGTATGTTTTCCCCTACAGTTCCTCTTGGCTGGACTTCCTCTCCTCCACTAACGGTTGGACAATTTTCTCCTGGAATATTCATTCCGACAGGCTCTGTATTGACCTCATCCCTTATCTGATAATTAACATCGCTTTCTCTCGGCCATGTTGTTGCCATTCCCGTCACTCGTTGCCATCTAAACCTTTCTCCTGCTATGGATGTATTTCTTGCTTGCATTTTATCTGTAATTGTATATTTAATTTTTCGACTAAAATTTATGTATATATATATATATATATATATTGTTACGTCGTAGGGTTTTTGGTGGGTTGATTTTCCCCCTTCTTTTTTTATTTTTCCTTTCCTTTTTGACGCAACGGGTTAATATAAAGTCGCTCCTTTTTAAGCTTGAGTCCAAGCTTGGGACAGGAGCAAGCGTCTGCTAATTCGATTGGCGATGGATTCGTTTCACCATTGATGGTAATTAATATGTCGCCCCTTACCTTTATTCGGCGATTCGCTTTCACTCCAGGGTGACGATCTCCACTGTCGATACGTCCGAATCTTCGTCGTCCGAACTCGGGGGCGGCGCTATCGGTTGCGGATGATACGGGCGCGGGGGCACCGCTTCGGGACGTACCGGCGCTGGGACGTACGGCTCGGGTACGTCGAATGTAAACGTCGGTTGTTGCACCGGAGTCGGCAACACGCGCGCTATCGGTACGAATTTCTTCTTGCCACGCGTAGTGAGTTCAAAATTATCTCGTAACACCGTTTCCGCCTGATTAGCGTTGTCGACGGTTTCTGCTGCTGAACCACCAGCAAGATTACTGCTAGATGGAGCGTTTGGGGCAGAACGATCGCCGGCGGAAACACCAACGGAATTCCCAGCGAGGTTACCGCTGGGGGCTCCGAGAGCGATTGCGATCGCTCGGCGCAATTGGTATTTGACGCCGCTTCGTCGTTTCTTCCCCATCAACGCTCAGTGGAAAAAAAATAAAGAGTGGGATTGTTTCAAATGTTTAAAACGGAAATATCTCTCCTGGCGTGCAAATTGAATGCTGCACCGCCAATCGAGAAAAAAAAGGATGTTGATACTGCGTGCAATGCAATCTAGCACAGCAGTATCAGAAAATGTAGGGTCGTACACCAGGCGCAGCCGGCGTGACGACGTTTAGGGTGTTTGTCTCGCGTGCAGAGCAATTTAGCACAGCGAAACAACCACATAGGTTTCGTGAATTACGTCCAAAGCGATCTAGCACAGTAATTCACTAGAGGAAAAGTAGATTTTAGAATATTTCGTTATTAGTCGAGCTCAGGGGAGGTAAGGTGAAGGATAGCGTAGTTCGTTACCACCACTGAATCACAATTCGAGAATATCTTCCTACTGTTTATTAGCGTAGAAATAAAACAGCCACTTAATCACTAAATCGTAGATTATTTCTCGAGATATAACGAGTTTATAAATTGAACGCGTTAACCGAACCGATCGTTCGTTACGCGGCACAAGTCAAAGAAATTTCCTCGATATATTCGAGGGAGCACTCGTGATCGAGACGAGGAACGCGTATCCCGACTTCACCTCGGGTTCTTCGTCGACGGATACGAATTTGTACGATACTCGCGTATACCCCGGGCTTCACTTACGTCCTTCGCTCTGAGGGTTTTGAATTTTATAGTCGCGGTTCGGAGTTCTCGACGGTACTGATTGTTCTCCGTTCAGAGCTTAGCCATTACGACTCTGTTACCCACTTTTAATTTATTAAGAAGTGCTGACGATTACAGCGAGGTGTTTAGTCGTCGCACGGTGCTCGCCTCGATTCCTCGAAGGGATGTGCTGACGTGCGAGGGACCGTTTCGGACCCTTCGTCGCACGGTATTCGGATACCTTATACCCTGGCGATAAGGAATCGCTCTCGCAACTCGCTGCTCTCGTCTCCCGAGAGAAGCGAGATTAGCGAGTCATACTTATACTCTATATGCATATGAGAAATAAAAATAAAAAAAAATAGAAATAAAATGTAAGCGGTTAAAATTCGCTCAACACTGACCGCCGTCGGAACCCCGGACGTAACAATATATATATATATATATTTAAATTAATTATTTATTTTTTTATTTTATTTTATTTTATTTTACCTTATTTTATTTTATTTTGTTTTATTTTATTTTCTTAATTCAATCGAGGTTTAATGTGAGAGTATCTCAAACGATTGGCATGGACAACCATTGGTTTCTTATTGGTCTTTATTTTGATATTTTGGTTCCCTTTTACTTCAATTATCTCAAAAGGTCCTGTGTGTTGATTCTCCAATTTCTTTTATTTTGGTCCATTTTTAAAAAATGCATAATCTCCCACTTTAAATTGCCTAACATTAAGATTTTTATCGTACCGATTTTTAGACTTTATTTTTGCCTTTATTAAATTTTCTCGCGCGATTTTTCGAATTTCATGCAATTGCGTCACTAATTTCACCAGGTAATCCTCATAAATAGGCAATCTATCTTCCATTTGTAAGGGCTCACTCGATGGTGTTCTTGCTAATTTCCCGAAAACGAGTTCATACGGTGTGTGTTTGGTGCCCTCATGGATGTGACGTACGGGCGTTGATTACGTCGAAATAACCCCGTCGCGGGAAGCGCGACGAGTTTATATTTATTTTTGTTTCGGGGTCGTTCCGGCTTCCGTTCTATACAGAACGTCCCGCAATTTCGCTCAGGTGTTGCAATGATCAGTCAACGGGTTAGATTTAGTTGTTATTTATTAATGAATGATTACCCGGTAAAAGAAACAGAACAGAATGATTTCCGATTTGAGCCGGCAAGCTCTGGCGCATCCGCTCACAGACACACACACTCGTACCTACAATGATACTCCCTCTCTCTCTTTACACTCTTCACTCCTTTTCTCTCACTCTCCCTCGTACCGTAACACACTCTTAACCTACACGACAATATTGTTCGTGGCGTGGATTATTACACTTATGAACTAACACGAACAGGCTCACCACCGCGGCGAGTAACACTTTTCAGGCTCCTTACGGCCGTCGCGATTTCTGCGCGTTCTAATGGACCGGGGTGTTCCATCAAGATTTACTTTACTCCTGCGGGTGCTGATCGAGGAGCCTACCGAAGTTCAAGCTCACGCTTTCACTGTATCTTCGGGACTCATTTCCCCGGCTCGTGCATCCGTCGATCTCTCGACCGCCGGTTGTCGAGCCGGGGAGGATTTCCGCAAGACAGCGAAATTACACCTCGTTTGAGCGGAGGCGAGAGGAGACATTCGTATGTCCCCTCGAGCCCCCGACTCTCAGGAAAAATATCGCGCGATCCGCGTCGCATAGAATAACGCCACGGTTGGCGCGATATGGAAAGAATTAATGCGGGAAATTAAATACTGTAAAAGCAACGGAATACTGTGCATTCCGATACCCTGACAGTCGATCCCGCGCTGACGAGCCCGAACGTGCCATTTCGCGAGTTCTGTCGCGAACCGCGCAGGAAAATTAAGAAATAAAAACGTTGCTGCGCGGAACGTGACATGGACACTAGTATTGTAATTAAAAATAGCTAATTCAACCCATTCATCCAATTCGAACTTTTTATCGACGTATTGTTTCAAATATTCCCCTAGTGCGTGATGTGATCGCTCAAAGGAACCATTCGACTGAGGATGGAAAGCAGTGGTTCGAATTCTCTTTATTTTAAACCTTTTTGCAACTCGTTTAATTAGATTGCTAAGAAAATTTCGTCCTTGATCGGTTAATATACTCCTAGGTGCTCCGAAGGTACTAATGTAATATTTTACCATTGTATACGCAATCATAATCGATGTGGCATTTGGAATCGGGAATGCCAGACAAAATTTTGTCAATTGATCCTGTATTGTAAGAATATATTCATTTCCTCGTTTAGTTCGTGGCAAAGGCCCTACTATATCCATAGCTACTTTATCGAAAGCTATTCCTGGAGTGTCGGTAATAACCATACATTGTTTTGTTTTTATTCTGACACATTTTTTAACTGACATGGCAAACATTGCTGTATGAACCGTTCAATATCATTTTTCATCCTTTCCCAATAAAAACGATGTCGAATTCTATTAAATGTTTTCGTTACTCCTCTGTGTCCTCCCACAGCTGATCCATGCATTTCTTGTATTATTCCTTCCCGCTCTACTTTACTCGGATATCGAATAATTCCATGACACACTATTATTTTCACCGGACTGTTTGAAAATTCCAATCGTAATTCACTTGCAATCGCACGGAACGTTTCCAACAGCATAGGATTTAGAAATGCTAACACTTTGTATTTTCTTTTGTTCCGCGAAATTCCGTAAACTATTTATAGCCTCTTTTATATGGTTTAATATTAAGGAAGCTCCTTCCCCAGAATCGTCACTTACAGGCAAAGCTATATGATATCTGTTCCCTCGTTTTATTGCACTAACCACTCCCAGTGCAAGATTCGAAAAATAAGGCAATTCATTTCTGTCAGCTAATTTTTGAGATCCTGTATCAAATGGTTCACCTTTTAAATTTAGAAAATAAGTGAGTCTTTACGAGTAAAGAAAATTTCTCTTGATGCAATAACATTTCGCGATATGGAATTTTCAAGTTCTAATTCGGACTGTTCGCTATTGTCACTGTTTTCGTCTTTGTCTTCGTTTTTATTTTCGTTGTCTGTTTCGTCAGTGTCACTCCGAGCTGACTCCTGAGAGGATTCCTCGTCTTCTGAGTTTTGAATTGAAATGTTTTTCTTTTTCCTTTTCGGTTGTACATTTTCTTCCTCATCTGACTCTATCTTCTTACGATTTTTCTTCTTTTTACAAGGCCTTTTTATGGGTTCATCCTCGAGATCATCATTTTCCGTAGTATCTTCTTGTGTAGTACTTTGTACTGGTCGAACTTTCCTTTTACTTTTCACCTTTTTCTTCTTGTGTACTTTCTTGACTTCTTGTACTTTTCCTTTTTCCTGTTTATCTTTCTGAAAAGTGGCCTTGATTTTCTCGAGTGCTTTCCGCTTTGCTCCACGTTCGATCTTCTTTTCTCTTTTTCCGTTATCGACTGGTATTTCTTCTCCCACTGAATCCTCTTCTGCATTGGTGTTGACCGATGAATGGTTGAAATGAAAATGCCGAACTTCTCTTTCCGATAATTCTTACGACGAATCTATTTTATTATTTTCCTCTGACTCAATCATTTTTAAACTCTCTTTCCATAGTTTCTCTGGATCCTCTTCTTCTTCCTTTATTTCTTCGTCGCTGACACCATCTTTTTCTTTGCTATCCTCTTCCAAAAGTCTCCACATTTCGTCATCCGTCCATTCTGTCCGAGTTTCAACCTTCGTTATAAATATTTCCTCCTCCACCTTACTATCTTTACTTGCAACTGGATTCCGAGATAAAGCGTCAGCATTTACGTTTGTTTTTCCCGTTTTATATACCACATCATATTCGTACTCTGCCAATTTCAATCTCCATCTGAGGACACGTGTGTTTCCATCCTTGCAACTTCTAAACCATACTAAATGTTTATGATCAGTTACCAACGTGAACCTTTTCCCGTATAAATATGGTCTAAAATGCAAAACGCTATAGACAATTGCCAAAGCTTCCTTCTCGTATGTGTCATATTTTGTTCAAGCATCGTTGAGTGTACGTGAGGCATAGGCTATTGGTCTATCTTTTCCTATAGGCCCTTGCGATAAAATACCTCCGATCGCGTAACCCGAAGCGTCGGTTGTTACAACAAAAGGTTTTGAAAAATCTGGGAATATCAAAATTGGTTCGGTACAAAGTTTCTCCTTAAGTTCTTCAAAAGCTTCTTCTTGGCTATTTTTCCACACAAAGGGTGTATTATCTTTCAAAAGATTGGTCAATGGTTTTGCCAATTTAGCGTATCCTTCAATGAATCTACGATAATACCCCGTTAATCCCAAAAATTGACAAATTTTCTTTGCGTTACTCGGTTTTGGAAAATGTCTGACTGCTTCTATTTTCTTCGGATCAAGTTTTAAGCCATCACGACTAATTACATGTCCCAAATATCCAACTTCCTTTTTCAAAAACTCACACTTATCCGGTTGTAAAGTCATGTTGGCTTCCCTTAGCCTATCTATTAACCGTTTGCATTTATCGTTATGTTCTTCCAAAGTTTTCGCATAAACCACGATATCGTCCAAGTAAACAAACAATTCTTGACCTTGTAAACCCATTAAAACTATATCCATCGCTCGTTGAAATGTAGGAGGCGCGTTCTTTAATCCCATTGGCATTCGAACATATTCGTAATGTCCGTACGGAGTTGTAAACGCAGTTTTATGACAATCATCTGGATGCATTTTTATCTGATAAAATCCCGAGGCTAAATCGAAAACCGAAAAGTATTCAGCTCCACCCAACTGATCCAATATATCTACAATGTTAGGTAAAGGATAAGCATCCCCAATCGTCTTCTCATTTAACTGTCTGAAGTCCAAAACTACTCTCCACTTTTTATTTCCCTGTGAATCTAATTTCTTCGGTACCACCCATACAGGTGTATTATATGGAGATGTCGATTGCCTAATATCTCCGGCTTCAAGAAATTCTGCAATTTGTCTTTTAATCTCGTCTTTATGAACTTCAGGGAATCGATATTGTTTAGAATTAACCGGAAAATCGTCGGTAGTTGGTATTCGGTGTGTTATTACATTTGTAGCTTCCAATTTTTCCCCAGGTATGTGAAATCGGTCCATTCCATATTTAATAATTTCGTGTACAGCATTTGTTTCTTGTTCATCCAATCCAGTCAATCTCAACAATTTTAAAACTTTAGGTAATCGCGTCTGATCTTGGAGTTTAGCATTGACACATAAACATTTCTCTAACTTGTAAAATCGAACTCCTATCAAGGGATCACAAATCTCATATGTTTGGATATTCTCTATTGTTTCTTTCTTTTCATCAAAATCACTTTGTTGCTTCCCGTTCTCTTTCAAATTGTCAATTTCTCTTACCCTTGGTTTAAATTCCTCATTCGATATCTCTATTAAATTTTCGCTATCTTTATTTTTGTCTGAAATTTCTTTTTTGTTTATTCCCTCTTTTACAACAATTGTCCGACTTAATACCTCACTTTCTATCATTACCTCGTTTGAACTCGAATTTTCTTCATTTAAATCTTTTCCATTTCCTTCTTAACTCTTTCCACAGCTGTTTGAAACGCTTTGTACGGTATTTTTACACATCCCAACTCGTTAACTTGTTCGTTTTTCTCAAATTTTTTTATCGGTTTTAATTCCTCATTTTTATCTTCCAACCCTGCATTACTCTCGACACTTCCAGGATTTTCTTCAGCTACACCTATTTTATTATCTTTATTTTCAGTGATTACATATATTTCCCCATTTGATATTATTCCTTTCTCTATCACCGCTACTTCCTCAGTTTCGACACAATCTTTGGACAATTTCATGCTAGGGATCAGTATTTCAATTTGCTCATCCTGATTATTAGTAATGTTAATGAAGCATTTACCATTGATATTCTGTACAAGACCTTGTTCCACAATTATTCCCTCACCTAAATCAATCGGGGGCAAAAATCCTTCACGAACTGTATCATCCTTTATCCTTACATAAAAAACCTTTTTAGTTTTTGGAGGAAAAATCATACTTTCTCGGGTAAAAAATTCTATTTCTTTGTCACGAACCTTAAGCACACTATTTTCGTAATCTATTTTAACCAAGTTTTCGCGAAAACATTTTTCTTTTAACACGTTTTTACCGGCACCTGTATCCAATAGCATAATAACAGGGTTTTGAAAGTCATTACTATTTAATTGAATGGTAGGAGGGATAATACCTTTTTCTGGTCTGACCAAAAATACATCAATTATTCGGCACTGCTCGTCTATTGGCGAGGTACCGACCGTATGGCATATATTGGGTGCGAACTCGCTTTGGCCTCTGCCGGCGCACCCTTCACTGGCTGGCCACTCTCGTTTCCCTGCATCGTATCTCGTCCGTTATTATTTTGTAAACGTTGGGGACATTCGTAAACTACATGGCCCCTGATTCCACAATAATAACAAATCACATTAGCATTATTTGACTGAGAGGGTTGATTGGCCGCCTGCGCATAAGACATTGCGCCTCTATCGTTTGACATTTGATTATTATTTCGATTTTCATCCGAGTCAAAATTTCGATTTTGATTATAGTTTGGATTGAAATTTCGATTTCGATTATAATTCTGATTCTGATTAAAATTTGGATTGAAATTACGATTTTGATTATAATTCTGATTCTGATTAAAATTTGGATTGAAATTACGATTTTGACCATAATTTGAGTTGAAATTTCGATTTTGATAATTTTGATGGCGATTATAATTTTGATTAAAATTTCGATTTTGATTAAAATTTTGATTTGAATTAAAGTTTGAATTTTGATTATAATTTGCTCGTGAATTCTGATTAAAATTCGGATTATAATTGTGATTTTGACGTCCATTGTCAAAATGATTAGAATTTAAATTTCCCGAGTTTTGACTTGATCGATAATTTTGCTGACTCTGTTGTCGATTTTGACGTTCATTGGTCGCTCTGTCACTTTCACTTTGGTCCTTTTGATTGCAAATTTCAGCCCAGTGTCCTTTTCGACCACAAATTACACATCCCGCAGCCTTAAATTTATCCGCTATATGCCCTCGTTTGTTACAATACTGACAAACATCGATTACATCTTTTTCGGGTATTTTAGGACATTGATTAGCAGAATGTCCTTGATTTTTACAAAATTGACAATTCGTTATCTTCTGTGTCTCGGTAAATGGTGCCATAGTAACTTCCTCTGTGGGCTCAACAAATTTTATACCAACTTTCTTTGTAGGCTCTATTAATTGTCTTAATTTGCCACTCTCAGATATTTCCAATTCTATATCTAACGCTTCATTTATAGCTTCTTCGAGTGAATTTTGCTCATTTTTCATTTGACCTTTTATTTCTGATTTTAATCCCCGTTTGAAACTATTAATTGCCATTTCCTCTATTAACCTCTTTCCTTCCGCACTCAAATATCCCTTATCGTAATGTTTTGACTCCTTCATTTTTCTAACACACCGTCTTATTTTCCTTGCAAAATCATATACATTTTCATGATGTAATTGTATCGTATTTCCCAATTCTCCCGTGAGTTGAACTATATCTTTTGGAGGAACATATCTTCGTTGTAAATATTCTATATAATTATTGAGTCCATCGAAATTAATGTCGTTAACATCTTCCCAAATTTCACCAACCAATCTACTTCTTGCTGCTCTCATTACTTCTGCTTCAAACTCTGGTCCCACCTCTTTTATAGCGTTATCCAAACCTTGAAGATATGGACCTAATTTTGATTTCTTTCCATCAAATTCGGGAATTATTTTAACAGCTGTTTTCCATACTCCTTTGTTTTGAAATACCCTTGGTATTGTGCCATTGCTCCCTCCACCATTTTCTCTATTACCATGATCACCTACATCGCTACTTCCGCTATTATCATTCCCGTCACTTCCCCCTGCATTATTTCCACCACTGTTTTCTCCGTTCCTTTGTCGATTTAATTCCCTTATGGAATTCATATTTTCGAAGAGATTTTTGACTATCTCGTTTGATACAATTCCAATAGATGGACGTGTCTCTTTACAGATCGTAAAAACGTGTTGTAAGTGTCTTTGTGTTGGTACAGTATTGTCACAAGATTTAAAAGATATTATATTAGCGGCAGATAATGCTGCAATTCCGGCTTGTTCCGTTTCTGAATTACTATTTTCCTCGTCATCACTAAATTCAGATCCAACTTCATCGTTTACTCGATTCGAATTCTTATCCTTATTCTCGAATAATTCACCATTTTCCTTATTTTGTTCCTCAGTACGAACACACGAAGCACTTTTCGTTCTTATCGAACCTACTTTTATACACGATTTTATAGCGGATTTTTGTCTAATCGGACTATCCACCGAACAAGATCTCAAACGATGCGTTGATGTTGCATTTATTCCCGAAACAAATCTGACACTCGGTGTAATATTGACATCGGCTAAGTTATTTGCCAATCGAGAAATGTCAAGACTCAATAACGAGGATTCACTTTGCGCTTTTATCAACCCCTGCTTAAGCACGTCAATTCGATTTTCTACATTAATCTGTTTTCCACTAACAATTATATCTTCCGATTCAGATAATTCAGAATCGACACACTCATTTGTTTTTGTTCCGGATGAACAGGCCTCTACATTATCCTGCTGATCACCAATTGGCAAATCATCAAAAACCATGAAATTTTCTTCATTTAATTCTGACGTATCCGTAGATTTTGACTGTTTACTTTTTCTTTCCGACAATTTCTTTGAAGCTTTTGATTTTATACTTTTTTTATCTCCCGGATATATACTTAGACACTTATCAGAAACTTTTCCTTTAGATCTTGTAAAAGGCATTTATACTTGATTTAATTTTTTTTAATCTCATAATTAAATTCACCGTTTTTATTAATTTGTTTATTTATTACTTCGTTTTTACTTCATCCGAAAGTGTTTATTTATTTATTTTCGGCACGCAAACTTTTAGGATCCCGGACGAGCCCCCAAATTTTATGTTACGTCCTGATCAGCATTTTCCTGCATCTACGGTAAAGGAGATTTCTCTCCCTATTACGCGTTTATCGCATGTGACGCTTTATCAGAACAGTGCCCTTTTGAATCTAACCTTTCGGAAATTTATTCAGGGATGGGCTGAGAATGCATGCCGAAAGAATATAGGTCGATGATCACCATATGGAGTTTACTATGGCTCGGTATTTAATTCTACTCGATGCGTACTACGATGTTTACTACGTCGAACTGATATGACGCTCCGCGTGGGGCTGACATACCGTAGTAGCGTAGGGAAATAAGACTCCTGATGGCTCGCGGTGCGCTGCGCAACACTGAGTCAAGGCTAACGTTATCGCAAACTGCCAGGTTCGTTTCTCTACCTTGGATGGCCTCGATGGAAAATCGATGAACTCAACTTTTAATTTTTAGGCAATCTTTCATTAATTTAATCAAATCCCGAATCGAATATTAGTTATCTTTAAATTATTAGAATAATTAAAGGTTGGAAAAATAAGCAAAATAGAATGTTCTTTGAAAATAGATGAGAATGGAAAAATTTACAGTTCCAATGACTTACGATGATTCGAAAATTGAATCGAATGCTCGGATATCTCAGATGGGTTCAAATGAATGAGTATGTCGAATTTAGATTTCCTCGTCCTTCCTTCCTTCCTTCGATATTTCAGAAGTAAATGTTGGAATGGATTACCAGTATCAACGATGAAGATGATGATAAATAATTACTCCGAATTGTTTCAATTGTTGATATAAATGTTCAAGTTGTTTATTTATCGGTGATTGAAAGTTAATATCTAATTTTTAATCGTATATTCCAAGAATTAAAATGATTGACAGTTGTTCGAAAAAGTAAGTCTTTCAAGAGTAATGACTTCTTGACAGTTAGAACTTCCGGGAACAGAATGATGTTCCGCCCTTGAAGAGCTTCTTTTATCGTTTCGATCGGGGGGGGCGCCCGCGCCGCCAAGCTCCCCATCGCAACTGCTGATGTCCAGTAAGCTACCGGCTGATTGGTTGGTCCCCTTCCTCGGTCATTATCGATCGGTCTTGACATCTTACATTGCTTATTTTAATAATTTTACAATATTTACTTTTTATAATAATTTTCCGATTTAACAATTTACACTCTTAATTTTCATTTTAAATTAGAAGAATATAGAAATTTGAACGAAATTTCTATGATGTTTCTATCCCAAATTATCTTTTTAGTTAAATAAAATTTGTTTAAATATTCCGGATTTTTAAAGGATAATTATCTTACTTCGCTTAAACTATAACAAACCATAATTTTTAATTTAAAAATTATTTTCCCCCATTATGATAACATTTTATAATTTGTTTACAATAATTTATACAGACGAATTGACCCAAACGAATTATCAAGCTTGACTCTATTGCATTAGTATTTGGTTATTTGTTTACTGGTCTTTTCCCATAAATATTCGAGTCAAATGAATTTAATGTTGATAATGAATTATTAATAATTTCTCATAACCCTTGAATAATCATCCTCCGAGAGGTGCTGCACTCGTTAGCGCCGACGGTAAATCGGCTAATCAATCGCTTCGAGACAGGTACACCGATTCTTTCGCTGCACCGCTATGTGCGTACGTGCGCCGCCTCTTTCTGCGTGTTAGAGCGATAAGGTGTCGTCTCTTTTATGTCGCCGTCGCATGTGGGAAAGATTCGTATTACTTTTGCGCTTTAATTAAGACAATGGG
The DNA here is from genome assembly GCA_958510785.1 of Exephanes ischioxanthus. Taxonomy (NCBI): domain Eukaryota; kingdom Metazoa; phylum Arthropoda; class Insecta; order Hymenoptera; family Ichneumonidae; genus Exephanes; species Exephanes ischioxanthus. The sequence goes on from CAUEHJ010000032.1 coordinate 124,647, forward strand.
TATGGATCCGAGGTATTCTCGCTGTCGATGACCCTCGCTAGCGAGTCCAATAGCTTCATTGTTTTAATATTTTTACCCATCTGATTGTTCTTTTGCCGATCACTAGATATAGTCATCTGGCGATTTAAATGCGCTACTGTTAATTATTTATCGTGCAATCACCTTTCATCGGTTACTTGTTACTATGATTTGACTCGAAAATTGTCTCTAGATCCCTTGTAAATTTATTATTTTAAAATCGAATATTTATCGATTTTCGACCGGTTGCGTCAATGAATTTGACTAAGAATTCACAGGACGTAACAACTTCTTGCAATGCGTTTTTTAGGTACTGTTCTATTTCTTGATCCGTGTATACTCCTTTGAGGTGTTCCTCGATTCTTTTTGCGATTTTCCGCGTACGCATTGCGTAATCTCTAACAGACTCGTTGTAATTTTGTGTATTAAACGTTAATTCCAATTCTAAATCGGATAATTCTACGGGTTTTTTAAAGGCTTTTCTGAGATCTCTCAGGAGAGATTCGAGTGTAAGATGCGTTTTCAAGCTTGCTATATCTGCAGCAAATCCGGATAGTTTTAGGCTAATTGTAGTTAAAAATAGCGATTGGTCAATTTCGGAGACCATGTCTGCTACCTGTCTACAAGTGCGTAGAAAGTCGCGAACTGGAATATTTTCACCATTAAACGATGTTATTACGCTGCAAACATTGCGAATCGGAATACCATTGGTCGCCATTGCTGGTGATTATGTATTGTATGATTAGATACGGTGTGTTATCAGTTTTCCAGAATTATGTAAACATTTTTAAAGTTTGAATTTTGAATTACAATCAATTTAATTTTTTTTTTATTGCACATGTTAAAATATTTGATCGAATATGTGAAAAGAAAATGGATTGAAATCGAAACTGAAATGATTTAATATTCTCAAAAAAAGATTGGTAAAGGCCAAATGACAAATAACTTCGAAGTTATATAAGAAAAATTTTATTAAATGGTGAAAAGACAAAAAAAAATTTTGTCATCGTTCAAAAAGGTTTGAAAATGTATCAAGTTGGAAAATGGGTATTAATTATTGTTTGTAAATATTGTTTTAAAATATTTGTAATACTCTATTCGATTTGTTTTATTCGAAATAGTCTTTTTTTTATTCGGATCCATATAATTTCTTCGATTTTTCGTTATACGTTTTTTTTGCGTATTTCGATAAATGTATTATTAATTTTTTATTCGCTGCCATCTACGCGAGGCACGTTTACTTTGTGTGGAAGTTAAGCAAAGGGCAAAAAGAGAATTGAGATGTATTTGAGAAAAAGGGAAATTCTACCTGTCCCGTGAAATGCCATCAACTACGGTAGTCGTACGTCGTGACACGCGCTACACCCACGTAACAAGGTTGTTGTGTTACGTTTTCGTGAGGCGGCGCTCATATTTCACGTATTAAAAAAAAATCAAAATAAGTAATAATAATAATTGGCTCAAAATCTGCGTTACATACTGTCAAATAATAATAATAATTATTTAATTAATTGGTTGGTACTTACGCGTAAGATGAGGATAAATAATAATTTTATTTAACTTTAGTCGGTTTTGGTTGAACATTTTTTTTCGTCGTGTGTCGTCCTTCCTTCCTTCTATTTTATTATATTTTTGACGTCCTTCCTGCCTTCTATATATATATTTGGCGGAGGTGGACGGTGGATGACGGCGGTTGATCGACGGTGGATTTCGAGTCGTCGGTGCGGCGGATCACGACCGCGGTGAATCGATGCAGCGGTCGATGACGGCTCGCCGGTGGTAACGTCGGCGGCCGCTGCTGCGCGAGGACTTTCGGCGGTCGGTAAACCCGATGTCACTCGCTCGTTCCTTCGACACTCACTCACCTGTCACTTTTTGTTGTTTTTTTTCGTTATGCGTCCGTTTGTCGCCTTAATGTTTAATATACAGGGTGATTCAGGAAGTTTTTCACATACTTTGCTGGCAGGTAGTTGGTCGTGATGTGAGCAAATTTACAAAGCCGTTTTTGAAAATTCGCAATAGTTAATTAGTTATAAGGATCATAAATTTGCTTGAACGGACCAATCAGAATGAAGTATTTTGCCGTATTGGGGCGCTCGTAATGTCCTTGCGGAGATCTGGCAACATCGGTCAAAATGCACCTACTCTCGTCTGACAGGGGGAGCGTTACCAGCGTCTTCGCTGATGTCTTCGACGCTGTCTTCATCACTGTCTTCCTCACTGTCTTCCCCGCTGTCGTTCCCGCTGTCTTCCACATCGCGACCAACTACCTGACAGCGAAGTATGTGAAAAACTTCCTGAATCACCCTGTATATATATTTTGTCCTTTTTCTTAAACTAATTAAAGATTTCCGACAGTATTCTGGTCCCACGTTCTTACTCATTATTTTATTCTTTTCTTTATAAAATAACGAGGGACTATTACGCACGCACACGCACACGCACACGCACACGCACACGCACACGCGCACGCGCACGCGCACGCGCACGCGCACGCGCACGCGCACGCGTACGCGCACGCGCACGCGCACGCGCACGCGCACGCGCACGCGCACGCGCACGCGCACGCGCACGCGCACGCGCACGCGCACGCACACGCGCACGCACACGCACACGCACACGCACACGCACACGCACACGCACACGCACACGCACACGCACACGCACACGCACACGCACACGCACACGCACACGCACACGCACACGCACACGCACACGCACACGCACACGCACACGCACACGCACACGCACACGCACACGCACACGCACACGCACACGCACACGCACACGCACACGCACACGCACACGCACACGCACACGCACACGCACACGCACACGCACACGCACACGCACACGCACACGCACACGCACACGCACACGCACACGCACACGCACACGCACACGCACACGCACACGCACACGCACACGCACACGCACACGCACACGCATTTCCCGACGTTTTAGATTATTTTCAATACGACACCGAAATATCGAGAAAAAAAACGAAAACATAGTTTCTCTATGCAGAAGCAAAACTGACCCAAAAATTGATCTACGCTTCCTTACGTAATACTTTGTGAATGGTGTCGAACAATGATGAAGCAAAGTGTAAATTCATTTTCTGCCTTTTTTGTCGGCTTCAACTAAAACTGCATGTGACCTTCAGAACCATAAAAACGAGTTGGTAAACGAACGATTCCGGCGTAATTGATCACTGCAGACGGTTCGGCAGCTAAGGTGGCCAAGAAAAACGTCGACAAAAACTGAAAGTTGCCCGGGCAGCTGGAATCGATCGAGTCGGACCCGTTTCTTCGTACTATAAAGTAATAATCAATTCAGTATCCTTGTGAATGCTGTCTTGACCGGCGAGTTTCGTGTGCAAGTTTACTGTCGTACATTTTTCAAGGGAACATTTTTACCTACTTTGCGGACATTAAATCTATTGTGAAAAGTTAAGAGTGAATCATTGATACACTTGCCTGGAATATTTCAAAAATGTTTCCCGTAATTATGTAAGTTTCGAAATCGTATCGAATACATATACATTATAAAACATCGCGTGCGCCTCTACAGATTATTACAGAAAAATCTAGGGCCGAAATATGCTCCGTGACAAAAAGAAATAGCACTACAATATATTACGTTGTTACATATTTCCAATAACATTTTTTCAGAAAAGAAAATATAAAGAAATGCGAAATTGTATAAGTCAATATGAATCAGTGGATATGAGTGCATATAGTAATCATATCCGAACAATACTTTATTCCTAAAAAAGTAAAAAGGCCCGCCAAGTGCCGTTCCAAAAACAAAACATTCTTTAAAAAACAAAAATAAATTGGTGTAAAGTAGATTCACTCGAGGTAAGCAATGTACCAAAAAAAGTAGAAATTGTGATGTATCTACGTGATGAAAAGTAAAAAAAAAATTGAAATTTTCATATCGCTTCCTCATAAAGTTGAAAATTGAAATTTTCATATCGCTTCCTCATAAAGTTGAAAATGGAAACTTTCGTATCGCTTCTTCATAAAAGCTGCAAATTGAAATTTTCATCTCACTTCCTCATAAAAATTGAAAATTGAAATTTTTATATCGCTTTCTCATAAAAGTTAGAAGTTGAAATTTTCATATCGCTTTCTCATGGAGGAAGCTTCGCGAATTAACGAACCTTATGAGAAAGCGATATGAAAATTTCAACTTCTAACTTTTATGAAAAAGCGATATAAAAATTTCAATTTTCAACTTTATGAGGAAGCGCTATGAAAATTTCGTTTTTCAACTTTTTTCAACGTTAAGGTAGTTATCGCGCGATAACGTTTTTCATACGAAATCGTTAAAACTTTGCGAATTTGTTATTCAATGCTTCATGAAAACATGTAAATTAAAAAAAAAATTATTGACCATCTAGAACGCAAGTTTTTGCGAATTTCGAAAAAGTCCTTATGCACGGCGTTTCCTATCTATCATGCCAATTTGATTACTTTCTCAATCACCGTAAATAATTCCTTCTTACGAGTTCAATAATTTTTTTTCTTGTATATTAGTTAGATGTTTTACGATCCTTCTCGAAAAATTGTAAGGCAATTCACCATCTAGTTACGGAGATAAAAAATAGTAAAGTTTGTTTTATCTTGTTCCTGACGCTGGTACGACGCGCAGCAGTGGGCAGCTCCTCACCGCGCACACCATGCGACCTATCCCCTCCACACGAATTTCCCCCTATCGTGCGATAACTACCTTAACGTCTTAGACTTTTATGCAAAACGGCTGACCGATTCAGGTTCAGCACGTAAAAAAAAAAAATCAATCGTCATGTTTCACTTTGTCGAATCTGCGCTTGGTGCGAAAAAATACATGAAAGTATGCGCTCCTGAATTTTTTTTGCCCTTTCGATTTTTATTCCAGAAGTCCTAGTGATACCTCTTTATCTAGCTTTTTAATCCTGTCATATTCATCGTCTTGTGTATGTCTTGCTGCAGATCACGATAGGCACCTGGGTTTTTCCGCGATGATCCGCGTTAAATAATTTTTTCCGTGTATTTTTCTTTATTCGCCATACTTTTCGCCGTATTTTCTTTTGCGGAGAATCCCGCAAATAACGTAACGTAAATATCTGTGTTTTCAAATATCTTTTTTTAATATAAAATCATTCTCTTTTCACATTTTTGGTGGGGTAGAAGCCGGAACTATCATTCGGGCTTCCAGATTTTTTGAAAATGTCTATTTGGAGAACTTAAGATCTTAGTCCTTTAAAAATGTATACAATGTATAACAAAATATTATGGGATGCACGAACGATTAATATGAGTATCGTTAATTGTAAAGTGCTGTATTAAAACATGGATGCCTTATTTATTTTTCAGAAGTATAGTCTTTATTACAATTACTTTGATGTCATCATCTATTCCAAGGAAGGATTACGAAACGCACGATCCAAAATTACATTATGGTATTTTTCGTCGGGATTCTGGAATTGATACTCGAGAACCGATAGGGATCCAATATCCTAATCGCACTGCAAAGCCACTACGCCGTCCTGAAATCTACGTAGATCAAAATTACTCCGGCAGAGAATACCGGGAAACACAGTTTTTATTTCGCAAACAAGTAAGTAATTTAGAATTCTTCAAAATAATTTGGTTAAGGGAATACGTCACAGATCGCCGTTTCTTAATGTTGGGGATGGTAGGGGGTTTGCTGCTAGCGATGGTTGAGGTCTAGATATCTATCCATATACACGTTCGCAACTCCTTCAACTCGTAATATCTTCCAAAATCTATGGGCTGAACTCGATTTTATTTCTTTAATGCGCCCCTAATAATGTTGTAATGTTGTTTTAGCAAAAAAATCTAATACAGTAGTCTGGAAATATATATTTAAAAAAACAATATAGCTTTTCACGCGGTATCATATGCAGCTCATGCTAATTAACCCAATTTTAAGCTCATGTGCCTCGGAATCCATGTGGAAAAAACATTATTAGAAATTCATTTTAAGAAACCTTATTCATTACTTTATAATACTTGTGATTTTTAGTTCCAAAAGTAGAAAAGTCGTTGTGTGACGTATTCCCTTAATACTCACTGTTTCAACATGAAAGTCTGTGTGGCGTAGACTGTCCATACGATTAGAGAAGGATAGCTAGGTTAAATCACAAGTCGGTAGGTACGGTTAACTTCAACACAAAATTAAACCTTTTAATAAATTCTCAAATCAACCAATATTTACAGAATGAAATAAGAAATAGCCTGGGCTAAATATAGCTATATTAGATCGTAGAGTTTGTCACGGTTGCGAACTCGTCGAAGTGTCGTCGCTAACTACTCTTCCAGCGGACATGAGAGATGCCTAGCGATATAGAGCGCGAAATCCTTCCGGATTTCCTAGCCTCTTCATCAATCTGCGATCAATTTTCGCTTAATCACAGGGTGAAATTTTCAAAAAATACTTATTTTACACAAATGAAAAAATGATATGCTAACCTACTTAAATTTTCATTACTTTTAGAAAAGCGCGTGAAAATCGAGATTTTTACATAACTTTTTTATTGAGAAAGGCCTTTTTTGACAACGTATTTTAATATTAATTATTGAAGGCCACACCCGGCGCGGCCTGGGTCAAGGGCTGCCGGGGCTCTGTTTAACGAATGAATTCAATTTTAATTATTTGCCAGAAGGGCGCCAGTTAGTTTTCAGACAAACTAACAAACTGAGTATATATTATTGTCGGCTAACTCATAATTTTCGGGACGATCACAGGGGGGTAGGATTGGGTGACCCAATAAATTATTGCGAAATCACTATTGCAAAGAAGATGTTCAAACAAGAAATACAAGCTTTATTTAAATCTTTGACTTACGTGAATTTCAATATATTCCTGAACACACAATGCACACTGTTCTTTAACAAAACAATATAATTCGATAATTCAAGTATTGCCGTACAAGACACAAAATATTCTTTGGCAAAATATGGACGAGACTCCTCGAGGACTGACCAGACGTGCTCTAAGACGGTCGACGGACAAGTGATAATCAATTCTCAATAATTTAACGAGCGCTCGATACTTCGTTGCTCGTGGTGGCGCGTCACCACGTAAGCCCTTTGTCTAGTGCGCGAATCAGAACTGCATAGGCCCATTACTGATAATGTTGTTTACCAATACTGTCCGAGAATTGGCAAACGAGACTTGGCAATCGGTCCTATCCCAGTTCTAGGCCGTTTTTATAACTCCGGCACCGTACATATATCCGCACATGGGATTTTATCTATAAATAATATATTTTTTATTTATGAAATATATATACTTAATATATAATTGTATATGTTGTAACGTCTCACTTTTTGGAGTCTCACAAGTCTTTGCTCCAAAAGCGACGTTATGTGAGTTCTCGGCTCACGTATGAGTATGTGAGGGCAGGTGCTGTAAAATTCAAAAGACAGAAATTGATTCTAAATGTCAATTTAAATTGTTCTATTTATTCGAATACAATCAATTAAATCTTTGTCAACGCAAAAAAAAATCTTTTTGGTAATTAAGTCCGCGCTGAAATAAATTCTTAAAAAAAAAAATATAGAAAGAAAAAGATTGCCCAGGAAAACAGACGGCAGCGGTCTCTCCCGCCTCCAGGAGAAGTCGCCGACGCTGCTTTTGAAAGACGGTTGGAAACAGACGTCAGCAGTTACTCCCGTCTCCAGGAGTAGTCGCTGACGCTGCCTTGGGAAAAAGGGTTAACAGACGGCGGCAGTCTCTCACGTCTCCACGAGAAGTCTCCGGCGTTGTTTTGAGGTAAATGGGGTAACCCAGACATCAGCGGTAATGCCCGTCTCCAGGGAAGATTGCTGGTGCTGGCGTGCGGAAGGAGTCTTGGTAGTGATCTAAGTCACTGTTCGTCCAAGAGTGATCTTCTATGCGTCCGGGCCTCCTTTTATATCGGAGCGCCAGGTGCGCACGGCCCGAATCTGCGTCTCCTTCCGTTCCGCGTGACGTCAGTCTGACGTCTGTTCCATCGTCCTCCGTGATCACGCCCGGCTGACGCAATTGCTACGTGCTGGGCGCGTGCTCCAAAACTAAAGCAGGCCGCTTCACCGCTGCTGACTCCTCGGGTATGCGCCTTTCTCCGGCGCGCTCTACCTTACCGATGCGCTTGGTGCTTCTCACGTTGATCCTTGCTGCTCCGATTTGGGGATCAACGGGGAAGCGGACCTTGAGAGCCGTCTCAATATACATTTTATACAACCATATAGATGAATTGTATATTCGAATATATCCGACTATAGTATATATATATATACATATTGTTGTACCCCGAATTATTTTGTTCAATTAAAACTAAAGAAATATATAAAATAAATTAGAAAATACATTGGGAAATACTTACTGGCAAATCCACCGCGTCGCGAAGCCGACTCGCGTAGGAATTTGCCGAGTAAGTATCGTATGACGCCCGGTTGATGCACCCGGCGTTGAGAAATCGTGCTGAGCGAGAATCGGACGATAGTCGATTCTCGATGTCGAAATAAAGGAAGTAAATCAAAATTGCAGACGTATCAATTTGCACCTCGCGGATCGCGATCGGGAAATTGACAGTCTGAACTCGACTAGAGAACAGAGAGGTTGGTCTCAGAGTTAGGCTCATGTTCAAAGAAATTGACGACTGTATTAAGAATTATTGGCAACGATCAGATTAATTATCTTTCTTTGAATAAACTTGTTATTTAGTTTGTATAAACAAACTTGAGTTCTACTCTTAATTTGGCAACGATCCCAAATACCTTTTAAAAATTAAATTTGTTGACTTCGCGTACAACAAAATTGGTGGCAGCGGTGGGATCCGCCAAAAGTTTTGTAACCAAACTTAACAAGTAACTAACGACGGCAAGTGCCGAAAAGCCAGTGCATACGTCAGCATCGACACGCACAGAAAAATTCACCAACTCCGGTGAAACCAAGTCTCGACAACACAGACGTTGCAAGGAGACACCGACGCAAGTTCAACACGCAGACGTTGATTTGCGAGTAGCCGAGCCCGACACACAGACGTCGAGGCCACGAAGGAAGCGGAGACAACCGTCATCCCGAGGATCGACGAGAGGAGACCAACCCAGGAGTCCCGAGGACTACCGGAAGGATCAGCAGCATCCAGGAAGGACGACAGCAGCTCGTCAACGAACAATCCCGAACGAGAGGAAGAAAAACCCGCGATGTGGAAAACTATACTACTGTAAGTGGCAGTCACAATTTTAGTTGCGAAAAATCAAAGCCAGTTAGGAATATATGTCCGCGGACGATCGAGCGAGATCGTTAAGATTACCGGGTACACGAGTATTGTCAAGGTCACTAGACTCATTCGTAAATAATTTCTTAAATTTCGAAACCGTAGAGCCGGAAGTAAATATCCATCCGAAAAAACGCGTAAAATCCTCCGGGATAGAGCAAGAGTCACCCGACACTTCGCGCGAAACCGAGCACGAGTTTTACGATACCGTAGAGACCGAAAGAAATTACGAAATCAATTTAATAGATTTTTCCTTGCTTGATAATACCGTATTAGAACCGTCCGAAATGCCGAACGAGGTCGTATCTATGACGTTGAAGGAGGCGAGGACTTTAATTCCTCGTTTCGACGGGTCAAAGCCCGAGGAGGTAGACGACGTTATAAACGCGTACGGCTATGCTGACAGAAAGACAAGACCGACTTACTGGAAGCCGTATTAGAAACAAAAATAGTAGGAAAAGCCGCGAAAGACATCAAATACAAACAGATAGATAGCTTCAGAAAATTTAAAGAGGAAATGACCGCACTGTACGGAACGCAACGGACAGTCGCCGCGTTACAAGTAGAATTTAATACAAGCAAACAGAAACCGAACGAGACAGTATTAGCCTTCGGACAGAGACTGGAGAAAATAATGATGGATCTGATAGACGCAAGCACAGCCGCAGAAGATAACGTCGCGAAAAAGCAAGGCATTGAGAAATATATCCGACAGACGGGACTGCATAATTTCGAAAGGGGACTCCGGCGAGAGTACCAAATTATTGTAAAAGCGCGAGGGTTCGCCAACCTCTCAGCCGCCATGAAAGGGGCCATGGAAGAGGAAAAATCAGTTCAGGGCAACGAGTCGATAAATAAACAAACGCACGGCGACAAGCCAGTGCAGAAATGCCATAACTGCGGAAAGCCAGGGCATTTCGCAAGAGAGTGCAGGAGCTCATAGGGACGATTCAGCTTACCAACTCCCGGACCAAGACAGTTAAATACGGTCGACATAAAATGCAACTACTGCGGGAAAAGAGGACACATCTATGAAGAGTGCCGAAACCGACTACGCGATGAAGCGACATCCGAGCAGGAATCATCGGTTGAGGAATCACCAAATCATGGGCAAGGAAACTACAGGGGAAATAATTATCAAGGACGAAATAATTATCGTGGACGGAATAATTATCAAAATCGATATAATCAAGGCCAGTACAACCAAGGGAATGACCAATGGCAGTATAATCAAGGAAACAATCAAGGGAATTATTAAGGGCAATACGGACAAATACAAAACGAACCAGGCATGAACCTCGGAAATCACAACAATAATAATAATTCAGCCGCCAAAGGTAACGAGCGCGAGCCGGAGAAAAAAACATTAGGAATGTTACGACTGCACACTCTTACTACACAAGAGAATAAGACAGCTGACGAAAACTTTCTGAAAAAATACAGCCCAACTCTACCTTTGTCGAGCGAACCACTAAGTCGTCCTCATAGCGTATGGCCACGGACTACTATGGGAACACCCACCCTGAAGACGGACACAGGGAGACAGAGCAGCATGAATGAGGAAAGCACACTAACCACCGATAAATATCACAATTCAAACTGCAACGACGCCAAAGTGTTGCGAATAAATGATATCGCAACACGCAAAATCACGCATAAAAAAGTACAGGAAACACGTATCAAAGAGAGCGAGAGTTATACAAAAATACCTCACCTGGAGAAAGATAGACAAAAGTCACCCGACAAAGCAGGAGAGAACATTTTAGCCAAGGAAGAGACAGCGAGACAAGACGAAGCGATCGAACAATTAAAATCAACGCTGACAACATCATCAATACTGCAGGTTCCGAACTCCGACAAACAGTTTGTAATAACTACCAACGCATCAGAAGATACAGTGGGGACAAGTTTGTCCCATGGCGAAGTAGGTCAGGATCTCCCAGTGCGCAACGCCAGCCGCACTTTGACCGAAGCAGAGCGAAATTATACCACGACAGAAAAAGAATTAATAGCAATTGATTGGGCAATAGGCCAGTTCCGACCTTACATATATGGAACACCTCTGAAGGGAATAACAAACCACGAATCACCCATATTGTTATCTGCCGTGAAGGGCCCAGGTTCCGGGCTCACAAACTGGAAAATAAAAATAGCTGAGCACGATATCGATGTCTGCTACAAAGCTGAAGGAATTAAAATAAATGCAAACGCACTTGGCCGGAAATATATCACCACAAAACCTCCAACGAGGGAGAAGAAAGAAGATAAGCATACAACAGCTATGGACAGCAGCTCAAAGAAAATTAGCGAACAATGGGACGCAGGGCTAGAGGAAGCCAGCGAACTTGGTATTAACGATTGTAACGACGAGCAAGGCAAAACGCTCGATGAGAACAACTGCAACCTAAGCATCTTTCGTCCAGACGAGGAAGCCCGTGAAAAAATACTCGAACAAAATCACAATACCTCTGAGGGACTCCAGCATGCGACAAGAACATTACAACGAATTCCGAAAAAATACCGACAGCCAGAAACGAAGAAACGAACTCTAAAAATCGAAAGATCTAAAAGAAAAAAGATGAAATCACCAGAATCCAAAGTTGAAGACAATCTACTACTGTACGACCCGACTGTACGACGCACCAGACCAGCAAATTTAATCGCGAAAAAAATAAGACCACAAAATCATAATAAAAAATCGCTCCACGGATCGCAAATTAAAACGAAAAAATAAAATAAAATAAAATCACGTGAACAAGCTACAGTACTGCCCCAACGACGAAACTGTAAAGCAAAATAAGGACAGCACGGAGTACAAATACACAAAACGAGATAACACCGGAAAGGAAAGAAATAAAATAATAGTAACAATAATAACAATAATAAAGAATAATTCATTTTTATAAAAACCCAATAATTAAATATCATAAACTAATTGATGAAATGAGTTAAGAACCGTTTTAAAATACTTTATAACAGTCCGAAGATAAAGGCCTTCAGCCGTTGCGACGCCGTAGTAGTAGTAGTAGCGGAAATACTGCTGGTCGAATCTTAGGAGTACCGCGTCAGCAAAACGTATCCGTTACCGACGCGTGCCGCGATTAATACACACCAATACGCGGAGACCGCGAATAGGCTCGTAATCACGAACAGGACACGCGGACGTTACCTCCGAACGACAAAAAGAGGAACTCGAAAAAGTATAAACACGGAACTCGATAATTATGTAAACCTCAACACCCATTATTATCAGTAGAATGATGCACCCTGCGAGATCCGAACAAATTTGATCGAAGACGCCGAAAACACCCTATGCGGAAAAAGAAATATAAGTTTAAATCGAATAGTAATCATAGCTCTAAAATAACAGGGTAGATGGCCACATGTAGCACCGGCAATGGAAACCGCCGTAGTAGTCATATTTGCAACTATAGAACTAGGAAAATAAAAATAAAAATAAAAATAAAAATAAAAATAAAAATAAAAATAAAAATAAAAATAAAAATAAAAATAAAAATAAAAATAAAAATAAAAATAAAAATAAAAATAAAAATAAAAATAAAAATAAAAATAAAAATAAAAATAAAAATAAAAATAAAAATAAACTACAGGGTATAGGCATACTGGCTTTGATAGGGAAATTTACCGAGACTGCCCAAGATTATACAATAGGAACAGTAAGAACAATAACTTTAGAAGTGCTTAAAACATATTTCCCACAGTTTAATGGAACATTAAGCATCAATGAACACGAAGTGATACCGAGGGTTGAAAGTGCAAGTGAACATCTTAAATTAAAAAGAGTAATAAACAATCCACAAGAACTAAACCAAATCGGTATGAGAATCCAACAAGCGAAAATTACTATACCATAGGTGGATACTCCGTAGGGACAACAACCCTTATAGAACTAACAATTGTCACCAAATACAAATATATCCCGCGAAAAAGAATGACTACCGATGTCGAAACGAAAATCAAATTTCAACGCAATAAACAAAGCACTAGAACGATGTAGAAAAATAAATCGTGTACAACGAAAATATTTATCGTTAACATTATAACAGGGAAATCATAAACAAATAATTAAATAAATAAAGCATTGACATTGTAAACGAATGTATAAGAAATGTAGAGCAAAGAGTGACTGAACCGCGAAGCTCACAGCTGAATGTTACGAGAGTGGAACATGAGCCGATACCTGACCACACCAACGATAACAGAGGCCGACGTATGACGTCGAGTAAAACGAAAAAATCTCGTAGACTCGATTTTTTCTTTTTAAGGGGGGAGGGATGTTGTACCCCGAATTATTTTGTTCAATTAAAACTAAAGAAATATATAAAATAAATTAGAAAATACATTGGGAAATACTTACTGGCAAATCCACCGCGTCGCGAAGCCGACTCGCGTAGGAATTTGCCGAGTAAGTATCGTATGATGCCCGGTTGATGCACCCGGCGTTGAGAAATCGTGCTGAGCGAGAATCGGACGATAGTCGATTCTCGATGTCGAAATAAAGGAAGTAAATCAAAATTGCAGACGTATCAATTTGCACCTCGTGGATCGCGATCGGGAAATTGACAGTCTGAACTCGACTAGAGAACAGAGAGGTTGGTCTCAGAGTTAGGCTCATGTTCAAAGAAATCGACGACTGTATTAAGAATTATTGGCAACGATCAGATTAATTATCTTTCTTTGAATAAACTTGTTATTTAGTTTGTATAAACAAACTTGAGTTCTACTCTTAATTTGGCAACGATCCCAAATACCTTTTAAAAATTAAATTTGTTGACTTCGCGTACAACAATATATATATTGTAACGGGCAATGTATAAAATTTTTGCTCCCGTTACAAAGAGAGCCCGATGTCCGGCTCTCGCACGTATCGGCACGAAGCACGGCGTCCTTTGTCCCGGGAAGAGTCCCTTCCAGGCAATCAGACACGGTCAAGCGCGAGCCAACTGTTCCCACGACTAATTTTTATTGTTACTTTCTTTTTCGATACTCCTCTTGAGCGTACGGCGATCGTAATCACTGCCAGGACACGTCGACGCCTCCTAGCCACAGTCGGCAGGCTGGAGCCTGGCTACCGACCTCGTCATAGTCACACCTGGCCAGAACCTCGACACGTCGCCCGCCGTTCAGCCGCGTCGCCACCGAGGTAGCGCGCGACGTTACCGACAACGGGCCCTCCACCCTCCGAAGCCGCCTTGACACGACGAGCCACCAGCTACCGAGATCTACAGCGTCCGGCTCGTCGCTATGCCATCACCTCGCTCGTCTTACCAAAGTTCGCGTGTCTACGCACAACGACGCCCGTGGATTCACC
>CAUEHJ010000034.1:0-15546 GCA_958510785.1 Exephanes ischioxanthus
TAATGCACGTAGCCCCCCAGTTTATTTCATTTCCACAAATTTAAACTGAGGTGTACAACAGCCTGGCTATCCCCGAGCGATTCTAGGGAGCTCAAAAACGATGCTTAAAATGGCTATTAAAATACTCTCGATGCTTTGGCAGACGTGATTGACTTCGTTTCCTTAAGATAAATAATTAATAATAATCTAACGACGCTGAATCGTTGAGCTCGAGAAGTATAAGATTAATTCTTAATTATTTATCTTAAGGAAACGAAGTCAATCGCGTCTGCCAAAGCATCGAGAGTAGCTTATCGAGCTTCTTCTAAAAACACAAGAGACACTGTTGATTTCATCTCTTCCTATAGCCATTTTAAGCATCGTTCTTGAGCTCCCTAGAATCGCTCGCGGGTAGCCAGGCTGTTCACCACAGTTTAAATTTGTGGAAATGAAATCAACTGGGGGACTACGTTCATTACACACGAGACCTCCATAACTATCCAAAAATAGGTACAGAAATGTTGATTTCATTTCAGTTAAAAAATTACGAATTAATCTTACATTTCTCAAGCTTAATGATTCAGCGAGTTTAGATTATTCTTAATTCGTTAACTGAAATGAAATCGAGATTTCTGTACCTATTTTTGGATAGTTATGGAGGTCTCGTGTGTAATGAACGTAGTCCCCCAGTTGATTTCATTTCCACAAATTTAAACTGTGGTGTACAGCCTGGCTATCCGCGAGCGATTCTAGGGAGCCTAGGAACGATGCTTAAAATGGCTATCGGAAAAGATGAAATCACCAGTGTCTCTTGTGTTTTTAGAAGAAGCTCGATAAGCTACTCTCGATGCTTTGGCCGAAGCGAATGACTTCGTTTCCCTAAGATAGATAATTAAGAATTAATCTTATACTTCTCGAGCTCAACGATTAAGCATCGTTAGATTATTATTAATTATGTATCTTAGGGAAACGAAGTCATTCGTCTCGGCCGAAGCATCGAGAGTAGCTTATCGAGGTTCTTCTAAAAACACAAGAGACACTGTTGATTTCGTCTCCACCTACAGCCATTTTATAAGTATCGTTCTTGAGCTCCCTAGAATCGCTCGCTGATAGCCATGCTGTACGCCTTAGTTTAAATTTGTGGAAATGAAATCAACCGGGGGGCTACGTTCATTACACACGAGACCTTCATAACTATCCGAAAATAGGTACAGAAATGTTGATTTTATTTCAGTTAAAAACTGAAGAATTAATCTTACATTTTTCGAGTTCTATGATTCAGCGACGTTAGGTATTCGTGCGATTGCATATATTGTACAAACGGAACTACAGCAACAATTAGTCGACCAAACACTTCCGGAATATTGATAATATTTTTTCGTATTTCACTACTGCTTTTTTTTACTAGGACTTGCGTACGTTTGGACATCGTCCTAACAGATTTCTCCTCGATGAAATATCATTCAGGATGAATTTTTTTGCTATGCTCATTACAAAAAAAATTCCTCAGTACTCACTTGAGAACGTCGGATGCGACATCCGACGTTCTAAAGTGAGTACTGAAGAATTTTCATAACGATAAAACTTTTTTCAAAGAAAGTCAAACTTGCTCACATGCCACCTGATAGGATGCCGTGCGCTCAGATGCCCTTTTGTTACCACGTGTTTCGTTTCATCCTGAATGATATATCATCGAGGAGAAATCTGTTAGCACGATGTCCAACGTACGCAAGATCCAGTTTAAAACAAAAAAAGTAGTGAAATACGAAAAAAATATAATCAATATTCCGGAAGTGTTTGGTCGACTAATTGTTGCTGTAGCTCCGTTTGAACAATATTTGCAATCGCACGAATATCTGCTTAGCGATCATGTCGTTTCAATTTGTCATTCCGTGTAGAAGTGCCCACAAAAGACAGCCCGACGGATGTACATACGGAACTTCATCAAGCAAAAGCGAAATTTCCTTTTGGACTTCCTCAAAACTAACGGCATCGAAGGAGCACTAAAAAACATCCCAAAATGTAAGTATGCCGCTTAACCTTTACATATCTGCTTAATTTAAAATGTCAACGTTTTTTTTAATGGCAGCCAATATTATGAAGATATCGGCAAGGCAGCACGGCGCAAACTCGACGGAGGAGATTGTGAAAGGGAAAATGAAACAGCTAGGGGAAAAAAGAACGAAGATGTCAGCGAAAGAAAGAACGAAGCGGTCAGCAAAAGAACAAACGAAGGAGTGAGCGAAGTAAGGTGTGAAGAAAAAAACAAAAGCAGAGATGAAGGCGTGAGCGGAGGAGGGAGTCAAATACAGATCGAAGGAGGGCAGTATAGAGAGAGAGAAACAGAGAACGAAAGAATCAGCGGAACGAAGCGTGAAACAATGAACGAAGAAGATTATGAAGATGAGAACGAAGAAGCCACTGAAACGGAGAATGAGGCAGCGAGTCAAATAAAGCATAAGGAAACCAGTGAGCTAGAGAGCCTCGAAGAACGTGAAAGAAAAAACGAAGGAGAACGTGAAGGAGCAAACGAAAAAGCTAGGAACCGAGTGAATGAAAGAGAGAACGAAAGACCCAGTGAAGGAGAGAATAAAGGAGTCAGCGAAGGATTGGACGAAGAAGTCAGCGAAGCAAAGCGTGGAGAGGAAAGAGAAAAAGTAAACGAAGGGATGAGCAGAGAAGGGTTTGAAATGCTGATCGACAGAACGAGTGAAGGGGGGCTTTACAGAGAGAGAGAAAAAGAGAACGAAGGAGCTAGTGCAACGGAGCGTGAAGGAGAGATTGAAGAAGGTGAAAGAGAGAATGAAGGAGTGAGTGCTGCAATGCGTGAAGAAGAAAGAGACAGAGGAAACGATGGGGCGAGCAGAGTAGAGTGTGGGGTACAGGTCGAAGGAACGAGCGAAGGAGGGCTTCACAGAGAGAGTGAAACACAGGTCGAAGGAACGAGCGAAGGAGGACGGAGAAAGTGAAACAAAGAACGAAAGCGTGATTGAAATAGAGCGTGAAAGAGAGATCGAACAAGAAGGCGAAAGAGAAAACAAAGAAATTGAAAGAGAGAATAAAGGAGCCAGTGAAGGAGAGAATAAAGGAGTCAGCGAAGGATTGGACGAAGGAGTAAGCGAAGGATTGGACGAAGGAGTAAGCGAAGCAAAGTGTGAAGGAGAAAGAGAAAAAATAAACGAAGGGGTGAGCAGAGAAGGGTTTGAAATGCAGATCGACAGAACGAGTGAAGGGGGACTTTACAGAGGGAAGGAAAAAGAGAACGAAGGAGTTAGTGCAACGGAGCGAGGAGAGAATAAAGTAGTGAGCAAAAAACAGTGTGAAAGAGATCGCGAAAGAAAAAACGACAGAAAAAACAACAAGAATAAAAGAAAAGCTGAAAGTACGAACAGCTTCGAAGTATCGAAGAGAATGAGAGTAACCAGAAAAGCCAAAAAAGATAAGCAAGAAGCCGCCGCCGGACCCAGCAACGATAGAGTGAAGAAAAAGAATGATGGAGACACGGAAGCAAAGAGAAATGAAGTACCGGTGAAGCCAAAACGAAAAAAAAGAGGAGAATTAGAGCTTTTGATCAAAGCGCAACAATTTTTTTTTTTAATGGACTCCTTAAAACAATAATTATTACTGTTATTATTATTTGAAATTATGAAACCGGTGGTTAGTTAATAATTGTTATTCTATTAACTAATAAATATCGTGAAAATAGCACATTTTTAGGATGCTTCCATGCAATTTTTTTTCTTAGTTCGCCAAATTCTTTCGATCAGCTGCCTTTGGCACAGACGTAGAAAATGATTGAAAATATCTCTAGCACGAAGCTTCTAATTATAAACCGTAGATAACATTTCTTATAGCGGCAACCGATCGGTCGTTTTATGAGATGAATGACAAGCTTCGCATCAATTTACTTAACGCACCAAATTTACTTTCCGGCATTTGTACAAATGCCGGAGCTTAAGACCATATGAAACACCTCCCCAAGCTGTCCATGCCGGACTCAGTCGGTATCAAAACCAGTAATCAACTTTATCATGAGTTTTCGTATGTACGATCAAATGAAAAGTCTCATGAAAAGCGGATATCATATAGGCTTTCGATAACACTTTTTATGACAGTTTTTATTACCAACTGCGGTATTGCACATGCTCTTAAGGTAGTACTAGCGGACAGCCTGAGCCCACGTGAGTTTAGAGAGAATTGAAAGAGAACTTGCGAACACTTCTCGATGAGATAAAAATCAGAAAAAAATCAACCATATGGAAGGTACTGAAAAGATTAATTTTGCATAACAATAATTCCAAAATGTTATTAACAAATTAACGCAAATAAAATTTTCTAACAAATCACCCGGCAACCTAACTTTTTTTTTTATGAAAACGATTTGTTAGTTTTTCTGAATATGTATGAATTTTTTTCAGAATTTTGTGTAATTTTTAAAAATCGCGTTTTTAGTTAATAAAAGAACGTAATTTTCAAAAGTTACACAAAAGTCTGAAAAAATTCATACGTGTTCAAAAAGACTAACAAATTGTTTTTATATGAACAAAAAGTTAAGTTGCCGGGGAATTTGTTGAACGATTTTTTTTCATTCATTTGTTAATAACATTTTGGAATTATTATTATGCATAATCAATCTTTCCAGCACCTTCCATATACTTGATTTTTTCAGATTTTTATCGCGTCGAGAAGTGTTCGCAATTCTATCTCAATTCTCTCTGAACTCACGTGGGCTCAGGCTGTCCGCTAGTACTACCTTAACGCTGAATAAACCAGCGACGCGTCGGCGCGGGGCGAAGCAAGGCAAGCGGGCAGGCTTGCCCGCATAAAGCGTGCCGCTCGCAATGTAACATTTGATGCAGTCTTGAAGATATACGGATTTTGTGTATTACCCGATAATGGACGAAAGAAGCGGACGTTGAATTGGCTTATCCACGTTCTGCAAAAGTTCGTTGAGCTCCTCATCGTCTTTTCTTTCTTTTCCTGCAATAATTTATATTCGGCAGGCACTTCAACCCCAATCCGTAAAAGGTAAACAAACGATTAATCTGCTGGATCTCTCAGTTCTATCTCACCATAATTCTCAAATTTATTTTGATATGTTAACATTAAATTAAATATTAATATGATACATGTCAATAATCAAACACGACAGAACATTAAAATCGGTCGAATGAACAAATTAAAAAAACACTTAAACAATATACAACACGCTCCTTGTGACACACAGGAGAACTCGACCGAAACACAAAACAATAAATCCTGGGACTTCACAGCAAATGCTGAAACGGTCCCCCGCCAACTTCAATGCACTTGCGCGCCCTTACAATGAGGTTCTCCATGGCACTACGGAGCATGTCCTTAGTGATGGTCCTGGTAGCTGCATGAATCCGAGCACACAAATCTTGCTCATCTCGAGGCTGGTCACGGCCATGTACGTAGGCCATCACATATTCCCAAAGAAAATAATTCACGGGGTTCAGATCGGGAGATCGTGCAGGCCAGTTAACGGGGCCCCCTTGGCCATTCCACTTGTCGGGGAAGGTCTCCGTCAGCCTTTCAGCAAAATTTTTATTTTATCATTTTTTTTTCTTGCAGCGAGACTAGACAGTTCTTTTAACAATGTTATCTTTGATTCGTGGTGTCTTATAATCTTATTGTCATAAAACACCATGAATCAACAAAAAATTTGTTCCCTTGGACAAATTTCTTGAGAAAAAAAAGTGAAAATATATTATTTTTCTTATAACAACACAAGTAACTCCTTACCTGATTGTATTGTTATAAGAAAAATTATATATCTTTACTTCTTTTTTGTATTTAATTTTTTTTTTGAAGTAAAACCAGTCTCGTATAATACTTTGAGTGATAAGGAAGTCAGTTCCTTATATACTGGTTAAGTAACAAAGATGGTTTTATTTCATCAATTAAAAATAATTTTTTTTTTAGGTTTTGAGTAATCGGTGCTGTGCTTGTGAGAGCCTGCTGCATGGATCTCTCGAAATAGAAATAAATGTGTTCATTTACTTCCATTTCGACAGACCCATGCAGCAGGTGCTTTCAAGCACTGCACCGATTACTTAAAACCTAAAAAAAATCGTTTCTAATGAATGAAATAAAACCAGCTTTGTTACTTAATCAGTATATAAGGAACTTACTTTCTTATCGCTAAAATAATTATTCGAGACTGGTTTTACTTTTAAAAAAATTAAATAAAAAAAAAAGTAAAGATATATTATTTTTCTTATAACGATACAAGGAGGTAAGGACTTGCTTGTGTCGTTATAAGAAAAATAATATATTTTCACTTTTTTTTTCTCAAGAAATTTGTCCAAGGGGACAAAATTTTTGTTGATTCAAGGTGTTTGATGACTATAACATTATAATACACCACAAATTGACGATAATATTGTTGAAAAAACTGTCTAGTCTCGTTACAAGAAAAAAAAATCAAAAATAAAAATCTTATGACAACACAAATATCGTATGACGACTTTGTCGGTACAACGGTGACGTACCTACATCGACAGCATAGTCTACAAACAGTTAATTTTACATTCTGTTATTATTATTATTATTGTCATTATCATTTACGGGAGCCAGTCCACCTCACTGCGACGCTTATTTCTTGGTTTCTGTAAAAAAAGAAGATAAAAATCAGTTTTATTGCAATTATTTTGAATTGTGCATACAAATGTGTATACAAATTCTCGAGATGATTGGGATATTTACAAATACCAAAGAAATCGAGTAGTACAAACGATACGTAAAAGCAAAAGAGAGTATTATGAGCAAAATATAGATAATAGAAAAAAAAGCCCTAAAAAGATGTGGAAAACTATAAAGGAACTAATAGGAACTAAGAAAAAAGAAAATGCGACGAAAGAAGTGATATTTAATGGCAAACGGTATTTTAATGAAATTGAGATTGCAAACCGATTTAACGATTTCTTTATAAATAGTATAGAAGAAATAGTTAGTGACGAAGAAAAAACAAAGAATGCAGAGTTGAAAATTCGTGTAGAAAGGGAAGTGCAACTAAATTACTTCACAGAAGTTACATATGAAGAAATTGATAAAATCATAAGAAATCTCGAAAATAAAAAGGGAACTGATGAAGGGATAACAACGGATATCTTAAAAATGGCATGGAAAAGTGTAGGTTGGAAGATTTTAATGATAATAAACAAAAGTATTCGAGAAGGCATATGCCCAGATAGTTGGAAAACGTCGACAATAGTTCCTATACCTAAAGTGAGTCCTAGCAAGAAAGCGGAAGATTATAGACCTATCAATATATTACCCATATATGAAAAAGTTCTAGAAATAGCAATAAAAAATCAATTAAATGAATACTTAGATCGAAATGAAATTTTAGTCGATGTACAGTCTGGTTTTCGGAAAAATTACTCATGTGAAACGGCCCTACAGAACACGTTGATCAGGTGGCGATACAATATGGATAATAGTGAAGTCGTTGGAGTAATATTCTTAGATTTTAGACGCGCGTTTGAAACTGTAAATAGAAAATTATGACTAAAAAAAATTACATGCGTATAAAGTAACGGGAACAGCATATGAATGGCTTAAAACTTACCTCAATAACAGAAAGCAACAAGTTAAATACGGGGATACGATGTGTACACGCCTTCGCAACACGTGCACAGATGCGAACAGTTTATTTTATTGGATATAGCGAAGCGGGTTTAGGATTACTCGAGGGAACGTCGCACGTTACTCGCAAATAACAACGCACTCTATATAGATAACAAACAACTGAACACTTTATTAAGCTCGGTAAAAGAAGACTCGCGATAGATAGACAGCGTAAGCTCAAGTTCTGACTCGGCGACGACACGTCTTGTTGTTGTACCTGTTGGGCGAGCAGTGGAGCAAGACGGAAGTAGCCGTCGTACCGGAGACGAGCGACGGACTACGTAATACAAATAGCCGAAACTATAAGGTACCGAGACGCTCTCGAATTCAGACTCAAGTTTGATTTGTTTTGAAATGCCCTGTTCCACACTGGTACGTACTCATTCCATTCGGATACACACACACACACATGCGTGAACATTCCGCCCGCCTCGTATGGCAGAACGATCAATCTGGATTTACCATGTGGTTGTAGAGGAATGGTCGAACCTCGCTCGAAGTGATTAGCTATTACCTTTTTTTTTTTTAAAAACATATGTACAAGGAACGCCGCCCGCCATGACATAATGGCGGAGAGGCAATAGCCAAACAAAGGAATCGGGCATGACTTCGAAGCACTTTCATTTAACAGATTGACTTATCGAAGCACTTGATGGTGTTGTCGAGGCACTTGACATTTGATTTTTGCTTATGAGGTAACTTAGTTGGTACCAGTAATCATATATTGACACTACGGCGACGCTCGGAGCGATTGTAGCATTGTCGCGACTTACCGAACGTTTACCAGAGGCTGGGTTTAATCACTCCGATGACTCGCTTTTGCTGTCTGTACAATCCTGAAAAGACAAATTAGTACTGGACGACTTTTCGGAGTTTGGCGCAGGCTCGGACGATTGAATCGGAAGGACACAGATTTGGGTAATTGGACGTTTCAATTCGGAGTGTGCAGTTTTTATGGTGACAACGCGGACACGCGCGTCGGTACCTGGGTGGCATGCTATGATGCGACCTAGAAGCCATTTCGACGGTGGCAGATTCGCGTTTCGAACTAGTACAAGATCCCCTATTTGCACGTTTTTCGTAGGTTGTGTCCATTTTGTTCTCACTTGCAGAGTGTGGAGATACTCGCTGGACCAGCGTTTCCAAAATAGCTCGAGCGTATGGCGAACGAGTTGCCATCGAGATAGTCGATTTTCATTAAGATCGAGGAGTGTGGGCTCTGGAACACTCGTCAGAGGGGTACCTATGAGAAAGTGGCCGGGCGTTAACACCGCGAATTCGTTGGGATCGGTAATTAAGGGGCCAATAGGTCGCGAATTAAGGCAAGCTTCGATTTGTGCAACGAGAGTCGTGAGTTCTTCAAACGTTAACGTCTTTGAACCCAGGACGCGTCGCAAATGATGTTTTGTGCATTTGACACCCGCCTCCCATAAACCTCCGAAATGAGGAGCTCCTGGGGGGATGAAATGCCAGTTGACTTGATCAGTGGCGAGTAGATTTATGACGTTCGGATCTTGAATTACGGTCCGATACGCGTTGCGCAATTCTTTATCTGCGCCGACAAATGTTGTGCCATTGTCACTGTATAGGTCGGATGGGAGCCCCCGACGTGACACAAATCGACGAAAGGCTGCAAGAAATGCATCCGATGAGTAGTCAGATACGAGTTCGAGATGAATTGCACGAGTTGATAGACACACAAATAATGCCAGGTACGCTTTGTGTGATTTGTGACCGCGACCTTTAGCTGTGCGGACTTGAAATGGACCGGCGTAGTCGAGGCCACTGTGTAAGAACGGCCGATTTCGAGTGCTTCGAGCGGCTGGCAAGTCGCCCATGATTTGTTGGGGTACTGCGGCGCGCTCCGCCGTACATGTAACGCATTTATGAATAATGTTACGAACAAATGGTCTGTGTCCGACAATCCAATAATTTTGGCGCAGGACGCTGGTGGTGAGCTGGGGTCCACCATGTAAAGACCGAAGATGGGCGTGTTCCACGATCAGACTCGTGATACGATGTTTCGGCAATATAATGGGGTGTTTTTCGTTAAACGATAAGGGCGATCGTTGAAGACGACCTCCTACACGTAAGATTCCGTGGTCGTCGATGAATGGATTTAATGACCGAATCGGTGACCGTCTGGATACCGATTGTTGCGAGGTTATCGCCGCGATATCTTCGCGGAAGTGTTCTGACTGAGCTGCCTTTATCCAGTGGTGTTTCGCATGTATGATTTCGTCGGCCGAGAGTTTTACGTCGTGTGGAAGTTCCTGCTTCCTGTAGCGAGCTGCTACGCGCATACAGTATGCGGTGACTCGTAAGAGTCTCGGCCAAGATGATAGTCTCTCCGCGATTTCACACGTGGGGGATGGCACTGTTGCAATATGAGCGTTTTGTTCAGTTGGCAATTCGCGAGCTATTGACAGTTCCGGAGCACGCGGCCATGCATTTTCGTTAAGGCGAAGCCACGGAGGCCCCTGCCACCAAAGATGGTGGTCACGAAGTTCCGATGCGGTGAGACCTCGCGACGCACAATCCGCGGGATTTTGGGCGGTCGGTACATGGTCCCATGTGACTTCCGGAAGTTGGGTTTGAATTGACGCGACTCTGTTGGCAACGAATGTAGGCCATGCAGACGGATGCTGCTTAAGCCATGATAAAACCACCGTGGAATCGGTCCAGGCATAAGTCGTGCAAGATGTAAGTTTCATCGTGTCTAAAACGAATTGAATGAGCTTTGCAAGCAGTGCTGCGGCACACAGCTCAAGGCGCGGCACGCTAACTGTTTTGATCGGTGCGACCTTTGACTTTGCTGTTAACAAGCTTATCCGAACTTTCTTGTTTTCGTCGATTACTCGTAAATAGATTACCGCTGCGTACGCGCGAGTAGAGGCATCCGCGAAACCGTGAAGCTGGCATTGAGTGTCGGTTGACTCGAGATAATTCCATCGTGGTACCGATACAGCGTGGAGTTCGGACATGTTCGAGCAATAATCGTACCACTTATCTGCTAAAGCCGCGGGTAATTCGTCGTCCCAGTCGGTTGACGCGATCCATAATTCCTGCATTAAGACTTTCGCGGTGATTAAGACCGGTGCCAACCACCCGAGTGGATCAAATAATGTCGCAGTTACAGATAGCACTGCGCGTTTTGTGTAGTGATCGCGTTTTGGTAGCGTTGCGTTAAAGCAGAACGAGTCTGTCTCTGGTACCCAGCCAATGCCGAGGACTTTGATCGACTCACTTGAATCGAATGCGCGGATTTTAGTGACCTCTTGATCGGATTGTGGGATGGTCTCTAGGAGAGAACGATGGCTTGCCATCCACTTTCGTAAGGTAAAACCTCCTCGCGAGAGTAACTCGATGAGTTCGAGTCGTAGTGAGTTCGCGGTTTTTTCGTCGTTAGCTCCAAATAGCGCATCGTCTACATAGAATTGTTGACGTACAATCGCTGCGGCTGAAGGGAAGTTTTTCTCCTCGTCGTCAGCTAATTGTTTAAGAACACGTAACGCGAGATACGGTGCCGACGCCGTGCCATACGTGACCGTTGTTAACCGATATGGTGCTATAGGTGTACTAGGCGTGAAGCGCCATAGTATTTGTTGGTACCTCGTGTCATCAGGGTCGACGAGGATTTGCCTGTACATTTTTGTAATGTCGGCTGTGAACGCGTATCTATGTACGCGCCATTTTAGAATCGTTGCTGGCAGATCAGCTTGAAGTTTGGGACCGACCATAAGATGGTCATTAAGAGATGTGCCGTTCGATGTTCGGCTCGATGCGTTAAACACCACTCGTAGGCGGGTAGTACTGCTATCTTTGATCACGGGGTGGTGAGGTAGGAATACACCGGGATCGGATTCTGGGGAATGAAAAGTCGTTCGTACCATGTGCCCGAGATCCAAATACTCCTGCATAAATTCGCAGTATGGAGCCGCTAAGTCGGGAATGCGTGTGAATTTACGTTCGAGTTTCATCATCCAATTCAAGGCAACTTGATTCGAAGCCCCAATTTCGACGTTATTTGATTTTTTGAACGGAAGCTTTACGCTGTAACGTCCTTCTGGTAAACGTCGATGTGTCGCGGCAAAATGCGCTTCACATTTTGTTTCTTCCTCTGTGAGGTGGGAGCATGTAGGGACTTCCTCCAATTCCCAGAACCGTCTTAATGCTGCAGAAAGGTTTGATTCCGAGAGCGCTAGATGGGTCGAGAGCCCTGTTGACGACTCGCGGGTCGTGGTTGCTATAGGTCCCGACAGAACCCAACCAAATATCGTTTGCTGAGCGAGAGGCGACCCCGATGGCCCCCGTTTCAGTCCTTTGCGGAGGACATTCGCATAGATTTCAGCTCCTAATATAAGCTGAATCGGGTCGGAGCTGCTTGGATCAGGGTCTGCGAGCTCGAGATTGACTAAATGATTCCATTTTTGATGTTCAATGGTACCCTTTGGTACGTACGAAGTCAGTTTTTGAAACACAAGGGCTTCGCACTGCAGTGCCGGACTGTTGCTATGACAGGGTTTGAGTATGAGGTTAACGCTGGAGCGACCGGTACCAGCTACCGATCCTCCAATGCCGGTCACAGTGGTGTGAACCTTCTGTCGTAATGCTTTTAGACTTTGAACGACTGATTCGGTTACAAACGAGGATTGAGAACCCTGATCCAGCAGTGCACGGATTCTAACAGAGCGGCCGTTTGACGCTTCTAGCCGTACCCAAGCAGTAGCCAACATGACAGTTGTTAATGTCTGATTCTTAGACGCGTGATGTGACTCGACGCTAGTGGATGGAATTGACTGAGTTGACTCAGGTTTCGGTGTCGACGCTTCGAGAGGTCGACTTTTCGATACCGAGTTACCGGATGGGAAGCTCAATTGCGATTGCTCAGCTTTCTTTTTTGTTTGATAGTCGTTGTTATGCAGCAAAGTGTGGTGCTTCTTTTTGCACTGAAAGCATGTGTGCTTGCTTGGGCATTGCTTCGTGTGATGGTGATTCGACAGGCAATTATAACACAGCTGTTTGTCGCGAACGATTTTTTGGCGCTGCTCCGCATTTTTATTTTTAAATTGATCGCATTTATGGAGAGCGTGGTCGCCGTTACATTCGCAACATTTGGACTCCGTGGATAGATGGGATTTTACTGAATTCGTGGTACCTTTTCCGGTTGATGTTTGTTTATTTGGTTTTGTCACGGATGGTGGCGAGATCGACTCAAGAGCGCGAATTCGATATTCCAGAAAATTGTTAATATCTTGGTACGTGGGATACTCCTCTTTTTCGCTTATTTTCATTTCCCATTCGCGACGGGAAACTGCATCAAGTTTACGCACTGTGATAAAGGCTAGAATATCGTCCCATGTATCCACGTTGCGCTCTAAATTAGCTAATGCGCTAACAGTTTCACTAGTTTGGTCTCTTAAACATTTTAGATCACGAACATTTTCGGTGCCAACGGCAGGGATATCGAATAATTTCATGAGCTGAGCATCGATGATTTGTCGTGATTGATTATATCTTTTTAGAAGGGCATCCCACGCGACTTGGAAGTTCGCGTCAGTGATGGTGATGTTTTTTAAGAGTGAACTAGCTTCGCCCTCTATGCTGACTTTTAGATAGTGCAATTTCTCTACGTTCGAAAGCGATTCGTTTTTGTTGACTAAAGAATCAAATAAGTCGCGAAATGAAACCCAATCGGTGTTAGAGCCAGAGAACGTTGGCATCGGAATACGAGGCAACGGGGTAGAGCTACTGCGACCCCCTTCCCTAAACGTACCGTCTACAGCGACGGATGCGTTTCCTCCAGATGGCATAGTGCGCGTTGCTAATGCATTAGACATAAAATCGCTAACCTCCCAATATGTTTGTTCAGCTTTGATGAAGGTTTCTTCCGTGAAGTACGAATGCGAAGTCCTTTCCTCTGTCGTCGCTGCTTTGTAGATCCGTGTGTCGAGTGCCTGGCATTGATCCCAAATCTGGTTGAGTTTGGTGGTTCGGGTTTGTAGTCCAGCCAAGGTGAAATTTCGCTGACCCAACTTCTTTAAGTTGACCAGGAGACGAGACATTGACGCGACATCGGAGTTGAGCTCGTAAATGAGATCGTCTAAATCGGCCATGATGATTTTTGCACGGTCCCGACTGCGTGAGTACCGTGTTGAAAATGATCGAATTGAGGTCGATACGGTTCGATTTACGTGGTTTGCCACGAAATGCCACGGGTGAGAAAATCGCGAGTTACGGAAGCGTGTGGTACCGACTGCGAATTTTCATGTGAGAATTACATGAAGTAATTTTTACTAGACTGAAACGGACGCGTCTCACAGTTGCGGAAACGACAGTGCACGAGTCTCAGTCTGTTCGGTTAATTGCGAAATGGTCAGGGTACTTCACTGATTGTAATCGTATTTCCGGTAATTAATAGTGCGGTAATATCGTTGACACGGCCTATTAATCCCGACTCGATGTTGAAAAAATTATTCGCATCGAACTGTCACCAGTAGTTTAGAACGCGATCGCATTGTGTCCACAGAGAGAGCGAGAGCGAATAGCGAGGTTGCACGAATTTTGTCTATACCGACGCAAGCCGATTATAATTCGTGAGACCTTTTTTTTTACACACGATAAGGGCTATTAATCGAGAGTTATTATAATGCGGGAGTGTAGATGAAATTATCCGCGCTATGAGTCACTGAGATCGCGGCATATGCGAGCACGTGGTGGTCAGCACCAGCCGATCGCGGCAGAGTCTCAACGATTCTCCTTTATGAGAGTGAGAGAGATCGTTGCTAATGGCGACGAACGACGTAGAGAGAGAGAGACACACACTGCTTTTGCGCGACGATCCTCGAGTATAGATGCCTCCTTGTAGGTGAGAGCGCGTGAGTCGAGCGGCACACACTATCGTACGAGAGTTCGGGGGAAGCGAAGCGATACCTGCGTTCCGTACAGCGTGGTCAGAAGTGACGTCACGACTGAGCGAGAGCGCGGCCCGTACAGCGCGGCGTTAAGAGAGAGACGCCACTTGTTTTCGCACTGTTTCGCGTAACCGAACGAGCGAGAGAGCAATATGGCGGTGCTTTCTCGGACTTATGCTTGCACAGTTTAATCTTTACTCGAGCGAACTTCAAGCGTTGTTTCACTTTTAGCACTAATGATTGAGCTAAATTGATGATTAGTTTTTTTTTTTACGATTTGCGTGTGGTACCGAGAGTCGAGCGCAAGTACCTCGAGAGAATCCGGCTCGAAGGACCAGAAAATGTACACGCCTTCGCAACACGTGCACAGATGCGAACAGTTTATTTTATTGGATATAGCGAAGCGGGTTTAGGATTACTCGAGGGAACGTCGCACGTTACTCGCAAATAACAACGCACTCTATATAGATAACAAACAACTGAACACTTTATTAAGCTCGGTAAAAAAAGACTCGCGATAGATAGACAGCGTAAGCTCAAGTTCTGACTCGGCGACGACACGTCTTGTTGTTGTACCTGTTGGGCGAGCAGTGGAGCAAGACGGAAGTAGCCGTCGTACCGGAGACGAGCGACGGACTACGTAATACAAATAGCCGAAACTATAAGGTACCGAGACGCTCTCGAATTCAGACTCAAGTTTGATTTGTTTTGAAATGCCCTGTTCCACACTGGTACGTACTCATTCCATTCGGATACACACACACACACATGCGTGAACACGATGTCTCTAACAAAGGATACTATCCATGGAGTTCCTCAGGGGTCTGTGTTGGGACCACTGTTGTTTATTCTTTATATAAATGATCTGATAAAAGCGCTAAGGTTTTGTGAATGTAAAATGTTCGCTGATGACACGATAATATATGTAAGCGGAAAAGATCCGAGTGAAATTGAGCGAAAGCTAAATTATGATCTAAACAATGTGGTCAAATGGCTAGAT
>CAUEHJ010000035.1:0-36474 GCA_958510785.1 Exephanes ischioxanthus
AGGAAACTGGTTTACTTGTTGCAACGGCGACACCGAGAGCCGGGAGTATCCGTGCATATGATAGAGCGTTCTGGACACTCGGAATACATCCGCGGCTTCGAAGCCACTGGTTGAAGTTCCCCAGAGAGGAAATTCGATAGGGAATCGATAGCTAAGGTCTGCTCCGTCTGTTTAGCGGTTTATTTTTTATCTTTTTAGTATTTTCGTTTTTTTTACCTCGATAGCCTTAAGGACAGACCGCTTATACGGTATAGAAGGTTTTTTTTTTTTTCAATTTTGTCGACTCATTTTATCATTTTTTAAACTAAAAATACGATTAAAAAGTTTCGAATTCACATGAAAACAATTGTGGATCTCTGTGGACAAGAAATTTTGTATTTATTTATAAACTTTTTTTTTTAATACTGCGAACAAGATTTAGACTTTTCTTTTATTTTCGTACGAAATTTCATCAGTGAAAAAATGATACGGAAACCGATAATTTATCGATGCGAGAAAACTTATGAGGGAACGTGTGGTACAGCAAAATTTTTTCGTTTTCCTCTGCAAGGAATCCACGCGTCCGCTTAGCGCAAGATGAAAAATAAGTGGAGGAAGAGATGAAAAAAAAAAAAAAAAAAAAAAAAAAAAAAAAAAACAGAATCATGGAGTAAGAATCAAGGCGCCTCCAGGGTCGCAGTGCACGCACCTGCGTGCCCATGGTCCATGTACCCCGGCATGACTGGTAGTACTCTGGAGTTGCAGGAGTATCCCTTGCTCGGGACCGTGAGAGGCGCCGAGGTTCGAATCGATGCATAATTATGCTCTAACGAAGCATACGAGGTAGCTACAACGCGGGCTCGGGATAGTAATGCACGAGAAACGGTGTAAGCTCCCGGGGTTTGCTGCACGGCCTTCTTCATCTTCCTCTCTACCCTCGACAGGGATACCCCGCGGATACAAAAAGATATAACGAAGCGAGTATCGCGGGCAAGAAGGCTGCAGGTAGGATCCCGGTGAAGCAAAGAACAAAAGAGGAAGCAGAAACGGAGGAAGCAACAAATTTCCGGTACAAAGCGTTGAAAACGAAAGCAAATTCGAAAACTGGATTGCGACGACAAAAACCAAGTGTCGATACGAAGCTAGAGAAGCGTTACATCTCAGAAAAGTTTAAAACAGCAAGAAGCACCATTATAGCGGAGGCCAGAAAGAAGAAAAAAAATCAGAAGAAGCAACGAATTTTCGTTACAAAGCGTGAGAAGTAAAATTTGGGAAAACAGAAGCCCAATAACGAAGCTCAGATGACAAGCTAGAGAAGTGTTGGTACGGAAATTAAAAAGTTGGAAAGAGCCAAGACAGCGTAACATGCCACATATCATGCAAGCACCGATACAAGTCCCGACCGGGAAGAAGAGAAGAATTGTAAAAAGCAACCAACTTCCGGTACAAAGCGTTGAAAACGAAAGCAAATTCGAAAACTGGATTGCGACGACAAAAACCAAGTGTCGATACGAAGCTAGAGAAGCGTTACATCTCAGAAAAGTTTAAAACAGCAAGAAGCACCATTACAGCGGAGGCCAGAAAGAAGAAAAAAAATCAGAAGAAGCAACGAATTTTCGTTACAAAGCGTGAGAAGTAAAATTTGGGAAAACAGAAGCCCAATAACGAAGCTCAGATGACAAGCTAGAGAAGTGTTGGTACGGAAATTAAAAAGTTGGAAAGAGCCAAGACAGCGTAACATGCCACATAACATGCAAGCCCCGATACAAGTCCCGACCGGGAAGAAGAGAAGAATTGTAAAAAGCAACCAACTTCCGGTACAAAGCGTTGAAAACGAAAGCAAATTCGAAAACTGGATTGCGATGACAAAAACCAAGTGTCGATACGAAGCTAGAGAAGCGTTACATCTCAGAAAAGTTTGAAACAGCAAGAAGCACCATTATAGCGGAGGCCAGAAAGAAGAAAAAAAATCAGAAGAAGCAACGAATTTTCGTTACAAAGCGTGAGAAGTAAAATTTGGGAAAACAGAAGCCCAATAACGAAGCTCAGATGACAAGCTAGAGAAGTGTTGGTACGGAAATTAAAAAGTTGGAAAGAGCCAAGACAGCGTAACATGCCACATAACATGCAAGCACCGATACAAGTCCCGACCGGGAAGAAGAGAAGAATTGTAAAAAGCAACCAACTTCCGGTACAAAGCGTTGAAAACGAAAGCAAATTAGAAAACTGGATTGCGATGACAAAAACCAAGTGTCGATACGAAGCTAGAGAAGCGTTACATCTCAGAAAAGTTTGAAACAGCAAGAAGCACCATTATAGCGGAGGCCAGAAAGAAGAAAAAAAATCAGAAGAAGCAACGAATTTTCGTTACAAAGCGTGAGAAGTAAAATTTGGGAAAACAGAAGCCCAATAACGAAGCTCAGATGACAAGCTAGAGAAGTGTTGGTACGGAAATTAAAAAGTTGGAAAGAGCCAAGACAGCGTAACATGCCACATAACATGCAAGCCCCGATACAAGTCCCGACCGGGAAGAAGAGAAGAATTGTAAAAAGCAACCAACTTCCGGTACAAAGCGTTGAAAACGAAAGCAAATTCGAAAACTGGATTGCGACGACAAAAACCAAGTGTCGATACGAAGCTAGAGAAGCGTTACATCTCAGAAAAGTTTGAAACAGCAAGAAGCACCATTATAGCGGAGGCCAGAAAGAAGAAAAAAAATCAGAAGAAGCAACGAATTTTCGTTACAAAGCGTGAGAAGTAAAATTTGGGAAAACAGAAGCCCAATAACGAAGCTCAGATGACAAGCTAGAGAAGTGTTGGTACGGAAATTAAAAAGTTGGAAAGAGCCAAGACAGCGTAACATGCCACATAACATGCAAGCACCGATACAAGTCCCGACCGGGAAGAAGAGAAGAATTGTAAAAAGCAACCAACTTCCGGTACAAAGCGTTGAAAACGAAAGCAAATTAGAAAACTGGATTGCGATGACAAAAACCAAGTGTCGATACGAAGCTAGAGAAGCGTTACATCTCAGAAAAGTTTGAAACAGCAAGAAGCACCATTATAGCGGAGGCCAGAAAGAAGAAAAAAAATCAGAAGAAGCAACGAATTTTCGTTACAAAGCGTGAGAAGTAAAATTTGGGAAAACAGAAGCCCAATAACGAAGCTCAGATGACAAGCTAGAGAAGTGTTGGTACGGAAATTAAAAAGTTGGAAAGAGCCAAGACAGCGTAACATGCCACATAACATGCAAGCCCCGATACAAGTCCCGACCGGGAAGAAGAGAAGAATTGTAAAAAGCAACCAACTTCCGGTACAAAGCGTTGAAAACGAAAGCAAATTCGAAAACTGGATTGCGACGACAAAAACCAAGTGTCGATACGAAGCTAGAGAAGCGTTACATCTCAGAAAAGTTTGAAACAGCAAGAAGCACCATTATAGCGGAGGCCAGAAAGAAGAAAAAAAATCAGAAGAAGCAACGAATTTTCGTTACAAAGCGTGAGAAGTAAAATTTGGGAAAACAGAAGCCCAATAACGAAGCTCAGATGACAAGCTAGAGAAGTGTTGGTACGGAAATTAAAAAGTTGGAAAGAGCCAAGACAGCGTAACATGCCACATAACATGCAAGCACCGATACAAGTCCCGACCGGGAAGAAGAGAAGAATTGTAAAAAGCAACCAACTTCCGGTACAAAGCGTTGAAAACGAAAGCAAATTCGAAAACTGGATTGCGATGACAAAAACCAAGTGTCGATACGAAGCTAGAGAAGCGTTACATCTCAGAAAAGTTTGAAACAGCAAGAAGCACCATTATAGCGGAGGCCAGAAAGAAGAAAAAAAAATCAGAAGAAGCAACGAATTTTCGTTACAATGCGTGAGAAGTAAAATTTGGGAAAACAGAAGCCCAATAACGAAGCTCAGATGACAAGCTGGAGAAGTGTTTGTACGGAAATTAAAAAGTTGGAAAGAGCCAAGACAGCGTAACATGCCACATAACATGCAAGCCCCGATACAAGTTCCGACCGGGAAGAAGAGAAGAATTATAAAAAGCAACGAACTTCCGGTAAAAACTTTGAAAACTCAGGAGAAGCCTAAGAATGAAGTGCAGATGAGAAGCTAGAGAAGTGTCGCAGCTCGGGAAGTTCGAAGAGAATTGGGATTGAGGGGAAGCCCCGCCGAACGAAGAAGGCAAAGAAGCGATGAAACAGACGACACGGAGAAGAGTATAACTTTGCTATGGGAGGAGAAGAGAACGCGCGAGGAAAGATATTCTTGGCATAGGGAGGCGATGCAACAACTGTCCCCATCCGTCATCTAGGATGTACACTGGCTGCTGTGTGCAGCGGGTATGTGTCGCCGGGATAAATTGCCGAGCCATAATGCTCAGTTCGTTTCAGCTCTCCAAAATATTTTGCTCTTGAGAGTGGGTGCAGGAGGGAAGAAAAAAAAAATGATATTTTTTTTTTGTCAGAAAAACGGTAGAGCGGAGCGTCTGACGTCGTAATCACCGGATCCTACGCACGCTAATGATTGCGCGAATTTAACCTTTTGCACTGGGCCGCAACAACCGCGACGGCTACACAACATCAAAGCTTTGTGTATCTATATACAATATCGTACTTGTAGGTTAAAAGCCTCGCGAGCCGTTAAAAAGAGTTACTGTATATTCACAGCTGCTTGTTCAGTTACCCTCAATCGCATCCGCCTCGGGTATTCGTTATTTTTTTCTAACGAGATATGTCGTTTGTACGGTAAAAATTAATTAATAAAGTGACGTTAAACAAAAAAAAAATGTGTATACAAATTTCACGGTATTATTAATATATATTTAAGGTTTCACAAATTCTTTTTGTCCACCTTGTCTTTCTTTGTGTTAAATTCATCACGGTAGAAATTTACTATGGAAATATATCGATGTAATTATTTCAATTGTTGACACGATGCGAATTTCGAAATTGAAAAAAAAAAAATTTATTTGTGTATGTATTTTATTTTATTTTTCCATCGCTGTATTATCTATATATGTCTTATGACTTTCACGGTTATCATTAATACTCGTGTAACATATCGCTATTTTTTTACCCATCTTTGCCTTTCGATTTCTCGTGGAGGAAGGTATGTTTTCGTGGAAAAAAAAAAAAAAAATTGACACCAAAGTACTCAAAATAGTCCAAAACGTCAAGAAATATGATTTTCAGCTGGCGCCCGGATGTGCGTGCGCGCGGGCGTGTGACGGACTTGCATCGTTTAATGGATTTTTTTTTTTTTTTATTACAAAAAATGGAATAATTCGAGTAAACATGCAGGTATCGTGCTGAAATTTGACACGGGAATGGATCAACACTGAACAATGTTTCGTATTAAATTTGGCGGAAACGGATCGGACCGTTTAGATTTTATAAGATTTTTTAATTTCTTAATTTTCGGAAAATGGTTATTTTGCGTCCGACGGAGTTTCTGCATCGACACAAAACGGCACATATTGGGTAGTTGAGTTAACCATAAAAAAAAAAATCTTTTTCGAAGACCCTGTATTTTCGTTGAACGAAGTAGATGCATAGATCCGACGAAGTGAAATGCGACGTGGGTGGATTTTTTTCGCGCTGAACGCGAATCGGTCAGTCGTTTTGCATACAAGTCAAACACGACGTTGACGTTGAAAAAAGTTGAAAATCGAAATGTTCATATCGCTTCTTCATAATGTTAATTTATTCGCGAAGCTTCTTCTATAAGGAAGCCAACAATACATAAAATGCTTTCTCATAGAAGAAGCTTTGCTAATAAAAGAATATTATGAGAAAGCTATATGAAAATAAAAATTTTCAACTTTTTTTTGTTATGTTAAGTTCACTGCGATATAAATTGACACATTTACATTTCTACCAGAAAGTAAAAAAATTCCACCGGAATACAAGGCTACCGTCTGGCCCCGTATTCCGGTAGTTTTATTTTAATTCCGGTAGAGTTTTTTTTACTAGCTTTACATTTACTGAGGAAATATGTCGATGTAATTAATTAAATTATTGTGACGATCCTAATTTTGAGATAAAAATAATAATTATTTGTGTATTCATTTAATTTTTTCATCGACGATAAATTATTCGAAAGTATCTCGCCGGAATGATTCCGCGAGGCGGACGAGTTTATTGCCAGCGTCGGCACCAGCCCCGTTCGACTCTTTTACACGAACGCCTCTCCCGTCTCGTCGCTGAGACGCGCCCGCGAACGGTAGAGCGCACGGACAGGTCCGCAGGTATTCGATCATCATCCGCCGGGTTCGCCCGATGTCCGAGGGGATCGAAGGATAGATGCGTATAGAAGAGAAAAAGATGAACGGAGAGAGAGAGAGAGAGAGCGGGAGAGAGAGCGAGAGAGCGGGAGGACCGTGTGCCCGTCAGTCCGCTCGGCGTGCCCGGGACCCGTCGAGCTCGGTGAACGTCCATGGAAAAGAAAATGCCGATACGATCGGTCATCTCGAGGCGCGTATTCACGCCACACTCTCCGCACATCGCGTCGCTATGCTACTGCTGCGCTCTTGCTTCCAATCGTGGTGGCCTCTCTCTCCACGGGCTCATCCAATTATACTCGGCCCCGGACCAAAATTTGATTATACACCCTCGCCCCCATGCAAAGTCCGCTACTCTCCTCGTGCATCTAAAAGCGAATATTTTCTTTTCTTTTTCACGTGAAAACATCCGTAAAATAGAACCTCGCGATCCTACTTGAAAATCGAGATAATGTCGTGAACCTAACCTTGAATTCATCACTCGAGCACGAACGGTTGATTGACGCCTTTTTTTTCTTGCCACGTCTTCAATTCCTCTGCCACTGCTACACGATTCGTCCGATTATACATCCTTCGCCCCCATGCAAAGTGCGCTACTCTCCTCGTGCATCTAAAAGCGAATATTTTCTTTTCTTTTTCACGTGAAAACATCCGTAAAATAGAACCTCGCGATCCTACTTGAAAATCGAGATAATGTCGTGAACCTAACCTTGAATTCATCACTCGAGCACGAACGGTTGATTGACGCCTTTTTTTTCTTGCCACGTCTTCAATTCCTCTGCCACTGCTACACGATTCATCCGATTATACATCCTTCGCCCCCATGCAAAGTGCGCTACTCTCCTCGTGCATGTAAAAGCGAATATTTTCTTTTCTTTTTCACGTGAAAACATCCGTAAAATAGAACCTCGCGATCCTACTTGAAAATCGAGATAATGTCGTGAACCTAACCTTGAATTCATCACTCGAGCACGAACGGTTGATTGACGCCTTTTTTTTCTTGCCACGTCTTCAATTCCTCTGCCACTGCTACACGATTCGTCCGATTATACATCCTTCGCCCCCATGCAAAGTGCGCTACTCTCCTCGTGCATGTAAAAGCGAATATTTTCTTTTCTTTTTCATGTGAAAACATCCGTAAAATAGAACCTCGCAATGTTACTTGAAAATCGAGATAATGTCGCGAACCTAACCTTGAATTCATCACTCGAGCACGAACGGTTGATTGACGCCTTTTTTTTCTTGCCACGTCTTCAATTCCTCTGCCACTGCTACACGATTCGAACGATTATACATCTTTCGCCCCCATGCAAAGTCCGCTACTCTCCTCGTGCATGTAAAAGCGAATATTTTCTTTTCTTTTTCACGTGAAAACATCCGTAAAATAGAACCTCGCGATCCTACTTGAAACTCGAGATAATGTCCTGAACCTAACCTTGAATTCATCACTCGAGCACGAACGGTTGATTGACGCCTTTTTTTTTCTTGCCACGTCTTCAATTCCTCTGCCACTGCTACACGATTCATCCGATTATACATCCTTCGCCCCCATGCGAAGTCCGCTACTCTCCTCGTGCATGTAAAAGCGAATATTTTCTTTTCTTTTTCATGTGAAAACATCCGTAAAATAGAACCTCGCGATCCTACTTGAAAATCGAGATAATGTCGTGAACCTAACCTTGAATTCATCACTCGAGCACGAACCGTTGATTGACGCCTTTTTTTTTTCTTGCCACGTCTTCAATTCCTCTGCCACTGCTACACGATTCATCCGATTATACATCCTTCGCCCCCATGCAAAGTCCGCTACTCTCCTCGTGCATGTAAAAGCGAATATTTTCTTTTCTTTTTCATGTGAAAACATCCGTAAAATAGAACCTCGCGATCCTACTTGAAAATCGAGATAATGTCGTGAACCTAACCTTGAATTCATCACTCGAGCACGAACGGTTGATTGACGCCTTTTTTTTTTCTTGCCACGTCTTCAATTCCTCTGCCACTGCTACACGATTCATCCGATTATACATCCTTCGCCCCCATGCAAAGTGCGCTACTCTCCTCGTCCATGTAAAAACGAATATTGTCTTTTTCTTCATATGTAAAGATCCAGCGAGAACCGTGAGCCGAATTTCTTCGTAAAACGAAACCTCACAATCCTACTGGAAAATTCGGACAGTGTCCTGAAACGATTGGAGACGTTCTAAAGTTAAATTCGATCTTCGAGCACAAATAGTGCTGACGATTTTTTTTATTTTTTTTTTTTAAAGCGTCTCTAGTGAGACCGCGTCGCCGGAGCATCGAGAAAGTGCTTGGTGGATCGCAAAACCGTTGGAGACCCGGCAACCTAAAATTCTGTACGTCGAGTACACACGTTTCCACGCTCTCCAATCGTTCTATCGGTTCTACGATTTATATATCCAACGATGGAGTACACGATGAAATAAAACTAAAGACGACGATCGGATATAAAAAATATCCGACTCGTTAGGAAACAGGCTGGTTTATCTGCTCGGCGGAAATAGCTCCGGTGCTCGATACATGCACCGCTGTACGTCCGGGATTTAATCGGGTGTTGCGACTTTGTGTGTGTTCACTGTGAAATATCCTGGATGTAAAGGGCGGTTGCAGGGCACGGGAGAGGGAGGCCGAGATACGATCCTCGTAGGACTTCTGTACTTCTGTGCGCACTCGTTGTCGCTCGGGCCATAGCAGGCGCGTCGCGGTACGTTCGGCCATCGTCGCTGTGTTAGTGCGGCGAGCGAGTGCGTGAGGGCGCCCGCGATCGCCGAGGGACCGTCGACCGCGCGGTCTTCGCAAGCAGCGGCATTAAACCTCGATATCTGATCGTGCGCGTAGTCGGTGCAACATCTTCGCGCGCCTCATAGCCGGAGCTTGCTCTGCAGCCTCTCATCTTTCTGCCCCCTCTCGTCCCCGCCGCTTCGGTTCACGATAAATCGGAGGCTCGTCCGGCGACGTCCGACATATGCAGACGCCTGTTGATCCCCTGCTCAGCCGCCCCCTCCCCATCTCTCGCCCTCGTTCGCCGCGCGCGAAACCCGCAGCGGTATCAACATTCGTACCCCTTTCTCGCTCCTCCTTTTCAGCATCCTTCCTCGATGTCTGCCGCCTGTACTGCACAGTTTTATACGCCCGGGATTTTATTTATCTCGCGTCCAAGAGCTCTCGTATCCTAGCTCGAACATCATATAAATTTAATGGTATGATACCGACGCGGACGCATGGCTGCGCACGCATTTGACCCACGGCATCGCTATGGCCGGAATTTATTGACCAATGGGGAAACATTTGTATGCAAAAAAAATAAAAATTATAATTAAGATTACTATTTTTTTTTTTTTTTTTAAGTTAATGTAGTCCGCTTTGCCAGTCTCTCCACCAATCATTGTTCCTGAATAAAAATATAGTTTATACTTAGATATAGTTTATAGTTTTTACTGCATGTACGAATAAAAAAAAAAAAGTGAAAAATAAAAAATCTCAACGAACACAATTCGTTCCCTGCCAACGTGACACCAGGGCCATAGTAATCTAGTATCTGTTTTTGCCAGGATTTTTTTTTCCTCCGGATAGTTTGTCTCCTGCACCGCGAGAAGAGCAGACCGTATCGGTATGAAGCCACCCTGCCTCTAGGAGGAGCCTATCCTGGCCCGGCGTTGAACCGGAGGATAGATACTAATTACAACGGTTACTTGCGCTGGTGCAGCAAAAAGTTGATTATCCCGGACGAGCGTACATCTCGCGCGTAAAGGCGATAAAGAGAGAGGAAGAGGGGGGTTATTTGACGGGAGACGCTAAGAAGAGTACATCGGAAAGCGGAGCGCCTGCGGTGTCGCTCGAACGGCATGGAAAGAACAGAGGAGAAAATATCGGTGGAAGGTAAAGAAGGAAAAGAAAAACTTTATTGCCAGGAAGGAAAGGAAAATAAATGCGCAGACGAGAGGGGCCGGATAGCTCTTGTTTGACACTGGACCAGACGCGAATGGGTGCACCGTAAAAAATGTCTGCTTGAAAATTCATAAATGTATATGAAGTTTTATGCATATACAGTATATGAAATTTCATTTACACGTATGTAAGAATATTGCGTTACCGGTATATTAAAAACAATATTATTTGTATAATATTTGTAATAATAACGTAATTTTCATATACGGATGTCCTAATTTTCAATGCCATCACCGGTAATTTTAAGATACAGGTATTGCATTTGAGATTAAATTATTAAAATTCAAATACAATGTATATGAATTCTAATTTCATATACCGAGGTTTTATATTTCATATAACTTGGTATGTTAAGCGTGTTGTAAATTTCATAAAATTTTTTACAGTGTGGGGTTGGAACTGCGACGCGAATATAATCGCTCAACCTGTACGCTACCGAGGTATCGTATAGGTGACGCATATACCGAACCCGTACAATGTTTTCGAATATCATTTACACACTGATCTATGTAACTGGCGATACGCCTATAGAAAGCTCCTCGTCGATCGATCGCAACAAAACATTTTTTTGTTATAAATAAATAAGTAAATGAAAGAAAAAAAAAATTACATAAAAACATCGTTGGCCCGTCGATAGACCACGGAAAAAGTGTGTTATCCAGGGAGATTGTACGCGGAAGAGAATTTAACCGCGGCGTTCACTTTTCATACACACGCGGTTAGATTCATGAGATTTTATTGGGTATGCGCGTGTGTTTGTGTGCGCTGCACGGAAGAAAATCAGGATATACTTACGTGCTAAATTATACACTGCTTCGGCATGTTAGCTATGGAGTGTAATTGCGACGAGGTATGAAATAGGGTAGGAAGAAGATAATGTTGCCGACGGGAGAGAGAATCGGCTACCAGTTTTTATTACCCGCGAATTACGATACTCGTGTTAAATTGTAAGCTCTGGTGAAATTATGGTTGCAACGTGTATCTCTCCTGTGTGTTTATATATTTGTTATTATTACATTCTAACGAAATGGGCAGGATTTTTTCATCATCTTTAAAAAAAATAAAATAATAATCATAATAATAATAACAATAAAATTAAGCCCGGAAGTACGTCGGAGCAGCAACTATTTATAGTTGCTGATCCGACGTACTTCCGGGGTTAATTTTATTACTATTATTATTATTATACAATACTGTTGTACAATATTTATATTGTACTTTCACAGTCGAAATTTATTATCGATACCCCCTAGAGAACGCACCCGAGGGATCCTCCGTGTACATACGTGTTGTGTGTCGAGGATTCTAAAGCCGGAGGTCCAACTTCTTCATTAACATATAAAAAAAATAAAAAAATAAAAATAAAAACAGAAATGAGTTTCGAAGGAATGCAACTTTTAGCAAAAACATTTTAAAAAAAGCGGAATTGCGCAGTCGAAATTTATAATGGATATAATCCCGGAGAACGAATCCGAGGGATTCTCTTTGCACGTACATGTAGTGTGTCGAGGATCGAGCCGTTCAGCGAGGCATTAGCATGGTTGCCTCGGCGCAGCTGCCTCTCGCTCGGTACATATACCTGTGTGCCACGGCTCTACGTACCTGTATCTACCCAACGCATGCAAGTAGTACCTGCTGTACGGGTTGACCGGTGAGCGCGATCGCGAATAGGTAAAAAAATCTATGCAGGTGTGGTGTGGTTAGTTGCTGGAGCGGTAGAACCGGCGAGAGGACGAAAGGAGCGAGGGCGGGGGGGGGGGGGGGGATAGCAAAAGGATGGCGCGAGAGAGGGTTGCGCGGTATGGCAACGGGAGTCCGGAGCGGTGGCAACGGGTTGCGTAAAAAAAGTAAAAAAAATAAATAAAAAAAATCCGTCGATTGAACGAGCTAGCAACATAGAGTGAACGAACTAGGGAAGGAAGGAGGAAAGAAAAAAACGAGCTGTCCGAACAGTTCAGGGGGGGGGGGGGATTTGAAAGAGGCAGGGAGGGCGAGGAAGGGCGTCGGCCGGCCTCGCCAAGCGCCACTCGGTCAAGCTCACTGCCATCGTCTATCGCGAAAGCCGCGAGCCGAGCTCTCCTCTCCTTCCATCCGTCTACCGGCTATAACACACTCGCATCGTGGCGATTCCGTATGCGCCGGGCTGCGGACCAGCTACGCGAATACGCGCCCAGCCGACATCGGACCCGATCGTCGCAGGCGTCGCTCCGCGCCCCGGCAGAGCCAGACTCGCCTGCTCTTATCCGCATGTCCTGGACAAGGCTCTGACCGAGGTATGAAAATCTTTAATTATTTACCGGAGGCAAGAATAATGATCACGGTATTTTATGGCTGTCCGGCAAATAAATATTGATCATGAAATAAATGGTAGGGTGGCATAGCCCCCGAACGCTTATCCCCCGATGATTATCCCCCGAAAAGTTAAGCCCCGAAACGTCACTTTATTAAAATATTGCGACCCCTTGATCACGAATATGACGTTCATTTTTCTCCAAACCCAATATTTTACATTTTAATCCTAAAAATGCGATTTCACATTAGAGCAAACTGTTTTCAGTGCATAAAAACGAAGATATAAATCTCTCACTACACTTACGCACAAAAAGGCCAGCAGATTCATGCTCAACGCACAAAAATACGTCGGAATACGTCGCAATTAATTTTATAAATGGAAAAAAAACATTTCATACCGACAAAAAATATTTCATAAAAAATTCCAAGGCTACCCCTTTCCAATCCATCTTCCACGTTTTTCAACGTCCTCGAACGGGACGATGAAACAATTGTAAAACTTTGCACAAGGCCCTATTTTGTGTATTTTTTTCCCGTGGAACGCGATGGGCACCCCGGATTTTTCCTAGCTCCATTGGGAGCCGAGATATCGATCTTTGAAAATCACGAAATAGGCGTTTTTCCAGTAATGGCTCTAAAATGGAAAAATCGTTGTTCAATCGATTCTTTTATTTCAAGGCTATATTCCACGTATTTTTTCCCCGCTGATCACGAATATAACAATTATTTTACTCCCAACCCAATATTTTCCATTTAAATCCCAAAAATACGATTTCTCGTGCATAAAATCGAGACTTTCAATGTCTCACTGTACTTTAGTCCCAAAAAGGCCTGCGGATTCGTGTTTAGTGGTAAAAAATACGTACGAATACGTGTCAGTTCATAAAAAAAAAAAGACAAAAACATTTACTGAACTAAATATACATTTTTAAACAAACCAAAATTTTCGGGGGAAAAAAGATTCAAGGTCATTACGTGAAA
Organism: Exephanes ischioxanthus; assembly: GCA_958510785.1. Taxonomy (NCBI): domain Eukaryota; kingdom Metazoa; phylum Arthropoda; class Insecta; order Hymenoptera; family Ichneumonidae; genus Exephanes; species Exephanes ischioxanthus. The sequence continues at coordinate 13,504 of CAUEHJ010000035.1, forward strand.
TTCAAGGTCATTCCAGAACTTTTTCAAGGTCAGACAAAATTCAAGGACAATTTCAGGACTCCAAGGATTTGAAGGATTGCTGGACACCACGGAACACCACATCGGAAAAATATATATTTTCGACCATTCTGGTTCCTCCGAGCGAAAGTCTCATCCGACGATAATATTGATCCATTGTACATGAGATACCAGATTAATTCACAATCTCTAATGTTCTGATCTTTATATCGTGGCTAACGTTAGCACAGTTACTTGACCGAACACCACCTATCTTCTGTACCCAACGGAATGCACTTACCATTCTATAGTTTCGATAGGCTTCGCATTATTTTAATAAATTGACGTTTTGGGGGTTAATCTTTCGAGGGTTCGTCTTTTCGGAGGATATACGGTTTCGGGGGATATTCATCGGGGGATAACCGTTCGGGGGCTATGCCACCCTATCAAATAAATATCTATTTATTAAAAATTTATTTTAATTTATTTATTTTAAGTATTTTTTTTATTAATATTTATTTATCAGTAAAACTGGAGAAGCTCTTCTCTGAGGCAGATTTTTAAAACAGTATGTCGAGTCATTACATATGTATTTTTTAACCGAGTTCAAAGTTCGAACTCGTCCCGCAACTGAAAGTGCGAGATTCGAGCAACAATTAATCGTGTATATATCTATATGTACCGCTAAATGCGAGCTGACCGAATATAACGCATACGTTGCGTATACTTTCTCATTTTCTACGAGAGTTAATTATAAACTCTCTATCTAAGATCGACAGCGGGGAGAGCGCGGGAGCGACGGGAAAACGGCACCGCTAAATGCAAGCATGTGTGCAAGGAGGGGCGCAAACGTCTCGGGGACTTATATACAAATATATATATATATATATATATATGTACAGACTGGTTAGAATCAGGAGAGCCTATCCCACACCATTTAACGTATAAAACGATATGGGATACGCTCTTCAGCTTCCGAGCCCTTTATACATATACATATATGTGTGTATGTATATATATAAAAGCAAAATGCTGTCGTTGCAACCGTCTTCTTCTCAGACGTCAACGATGCAGCTTTGCTTGAAGCCACAATTGCACGAAAGTATTACGCTTGTTATTAAAGTGAGATCGAGCGGTGGTCGGCTTGTTTCTGATATCGAGACTTCCCTTCTCTATCCTCGAATCATTCAAACTCTTCAAAAAAAATAATACGTCTCGTCGATCCTCATTTTTTATTAAACGATTTTGCGATCCGCGAACCCGATGAATTAACGAGAGCTTGAATTAACGATGGCCGGTATAGGACATGGATAACGCGAAATATATCATGTTTACACGGCCTCCTATATCGTCGACGCGATCGTTAAAGAGCAAGCAATCGGCAACGATAATTACGTCGGAAAAATAATCACGTGCGCGCGGAGACCGGAGATTCAGGTTGAAAAATATTAACTCGGATATCCTAGGATTCCTCATAGCGGTTCCAGAAAACGCACGTTAACACTTTTAAAAAAATTATTTTACCGAGCTGTAAGTGCGTGTAAAACTGTACAGAAAAACTGATTCACCGTCGGTTGTATTCCTAAGGCTGAGGTAGTATCCGCGGAAAATATCCCTCGCTCGAAATCCCTTCGATCGGCCATCGTGAGCTCGACAAATTTGAATTAAATAAAAAATAACAATTTATCAATAAAAAGAAAATTTAAAATATATATTTATTGATATATATTCCATACTGACAGCGATAGGTGCTGGCTTGGTGTGTGGCTCCGACGGTCCTCAAAGTCAAGCAGTACCGCTCGCGGTCACTGCTTGGATGGGTGACCGCTCGGCCGTGCGATGGCTGGCGCATCGAATCGTGGAGCAGGAGACAATTTTCTCGGAGATTGGTGATTACTCTGTAGGAACATCAATCTCTGGGGAAAGAGCCGTTTGTGTATGGCCAGGTTTTCCGCAGTTTTCCTGTGCCCTTGTGCGAATGCGACACAGTAAGGGGGTAAGTCGGCTGAGGACGCAATCCCGCGGGAGGGGGGGGGGGGGGGGGAGGTGAGTGTGTGTAAAAGGGGAAGTGCCCCGTACAGGTGGAACAGATACAAAAAAATATATATAGGTATATATATATTGTAACGGGACGCCCTTACCCCCAGGTAGAGCCTCGCGCTTGGCCGCGAGATGGCGAGTCGGCGGAGCTTTCGCGCAAGCGAAGTGTTCCCCGAGTCGCTATAAAGGCTCTACCTATCCTATCCTCTAGGTCCTTTCCCATCCTCACGAATCGACCACAACCCATTCGAAACTTTACCTCCTCGAGATAACTCCAAATTGAGCCTCGTCGTATTATTTTCTAGACTGCGTAAGCACGTATGTGTAGGCATACGTGTCTCTGAGCATAGGAGGCCCCTTTGACTTTCCTAGTTCCCTTCCGCCATGTGCGCAAGCGTGTAACTAACGCTATCGTCTCTTTCGAGTCGATCCTCCTTTGTGGATTGTGGGTTATAGAGGGGTCAGCAATCCAGCGGCCTCCTCGAATCGAGCTCATGTGGCGCGAAATCCACACCTTATCCTGCCGGTCCAGTACCGAACTCTTTACCTTCCATTTGGAAGAAGACGATCTAAAAAATCGTGGGTTCGATATTCCGGTCCTCTGGGATATTGAAACGTTTCAATATATATTACATAAAGTAATGATTTCATTTATATTTTAAATGTACATGTATACATTTAAAACACTAAATATTATATAGATCTATGCAATGTTATGCTATAATAATCAAAATTCAAAAATATATGTTAAAAATTTTTTCGTCATTGACAAATTATTATTATTTTATAAATATACTATATATATATTGCGACGGTTCGGCCGTTTTCCCCCCTCCCATTTCCAACGTCTCGAAACCAGACGCGAGTACCGACGCGCCTGCAGCGCGCAAAGGGCAGTTGGCGCAAAAAGGCGGCGCTGCGGTGAGGGCGCTGCACTCGATGCGTGGAGTCATAGGCGCAGCGAGTGAGTCATAGCGTGCGCGGACGGGTATAAAAGCCTGGCCAAAAGCCACCGAAAGCAGTCTATTCTCCAATACCACCGACGGAAGACCACTCGAGCTGCAGCATCCTGAAGAGCCTGGACATTTCCGCCACCATCGATTGAGGATCGAGCATCGAGCCAGCAGTCTCACGGGGATCGAGAAGGAACGCACCTCTCGATAAGCGAGCAACAACGCACGAGCATTGTCACCGACGAGGCACGGACGGGTCGTGGACTCACACACCGACATACCATACCAATGTATGGGACGACTCACACACCAGGCGCGAAAAGTAAACACCGAATATTACTGACCTACGCTATCGATCGGAGATCGACAATCGGACCGGCCAAGCTGCAATATCCTACACTATCAAACGAAGGATACAGCACACACGACACAAATTCACATGACAACAAATTCAACACAAGAATAACGAGTGAAAGATCTCGAATATACGATTTATATGTACCCAAATCCTTTACGAGTAGGTTAATATTCGCTATTTCGGGTCCAGAGCACGAACAAAAATCACGAGCAACGGGAAGGCAACAATTAATTCCTTAATTGTTGCAAGGGAACCGCCCGTACCGTTACTATATATATATATATATAACGAATCTATTGCCGTAACGCCAGCTAGAGTCCGGCACCTCACGGACGTCACCTCACGGTTTGATGGCTATTCGGAAACAGTAGTTAACGTTCGTCGCGACAATTCGCAATACGCACTCGCTCGCACGCTCGCGCTCCAAAACTCTATACAAATAAATACCATTAAAACTACTAGGAGTTGGGTTATTTACAATATATATATACATATATATATATAGTTTGTACGCTATTCTGTTCGAGGAGAGAAATACAATTTGGCAAGTGTATCCAAGGGATAGGATCACCGCTGCAAGTACGTATCAGCCACGCGCTCTAACAGACGGCATTCCCGATCGAAAGATTGCCGAGCGCGTTTGGAGCGGTTTGGCATAGGCTCACGGCCGTAACCCCACGGGTTCGCCGAAGGTGATGAGGATAGATGTGTTAAGTATAAAAGAAAGACGTAAAGGGAAAAAAACTATCCACTACACGTTGAGAGTTTGAAAGAGGATGAAGGGGAAAAAAATGAAAAAAAAAAAACATCGGCATAGAAGGAAAGACAGGTCTTGAGCGCGGTGCTGCGGCTGGCCCTGATACATCAGCCAGCGAAGCCGCAGCGGACAGTCGAACGCAGTGAGAAGGAACGGTGTATGGGCGCCGGGCCAAACTATCTTTACTCGGACAAAGTTTTAATTATCCACGAACGAGCCTTCGCTCCCGAGGTGTTTGCACTGTGCCGCGCTTCCCTATGCCATATCAACGCAGTTTATTCTGTATATCCGACCGATACACGTTGATAGTCCTTCGGTCCTTGCGGGTCGCTCGATTTATATTTATTTAATGTAACATTAATTTCACCAAATAATTTATTCAAAATAATTCAAAGCAAAATCCATACTCACGCGACGTTCATTTTTCACAACGGATGGTTGGTCTTTATTTGACTCGAGTGACTGCACAAAATACTGTACTGTGACTACTTCTTTTTCTGGCTACTTCAATCCAAGTCCGTCTGCGGACCAATCGAACGTTCATCAAAATTGTTTGCAATTTTTTTCTTCTTTTCCTATTCAAGGCAAAATACCGGAAGGAGCGGATTAACTAATTCAAAATTCAATTCGAAACCTACATTTTATAAGCGGAAGAAGTCCAGTAAATTTCGCTACAATCTAGTATCTCGGAAAAGTTCGTAGCGTTTTCGGATGGACTGGACTGACAGACGGAAATGTAAAAATCTTCTTTTTTTTAAATATTCTCCGATATAAAACACGTTTCCAGAACATAATTCGAACGTTTAATTTTTAACAAATTAAATACTTGGTATGTTTGGAGGAACAAAAATCATTACTCCACATTGAATCGAGCCGGCAGGAGCATTGATTTAACGTCAACAAAAAAAAAAGTATATATATATATATATATATATATACCGCAATAATTGATACCACGCTGAGAGCTTCCGAGGCACGCTCGCTCCCGGTTACGATACGATTCCCATTTGCTTTGGAACTTTGTGCAGCGACTTCCTGCAACTCGACCGCCCTTGTTCTTCCCGCTGGGAAGCTTATAGGTGTTATTATAAACTGCGAGAATAATTATTGGGAGTGTCGACTCACATGTGGCCGCCGGTACGTATTAACAAGTGTGTTAATAAGTCGAGCCGTAACAACTGGAAGCGAAACGGGGACGCGCGTCGTATTCCAGCCAAACATGTACCGCGTTAAATACGTAGAATAAAAATGGACATCTATAATGTGGCAACCCATGTACTTTATTTTGACTTGTAAATAAAACAACCCGTCGAGCGTACGAGCGAGGACTCGTGGCAGCAGTCGGCGTGGAAATTAGCAAACAAATAGCTTAATTCGCACGCTCACCTCCCTCTGCGGATATGTAAATTTAATAACGCCGATTCGGACGTGGGTGTCGGGCTGCTCGTACGTTCATTACTCTTGCCCTCTCGCACACCCTTTCTATCCTTTTCATGACTGTGCGATTGTGTGATAGAGCTTTCGCACGTGTGGTAAATAAAGTTGAACAAGGGATGGCGCAGAGAGGATGTCGGAGGGGGGTGGCTGCATTATGCATGCGTATTGTGTACACCTGTTGCCCTCCAAATCACGGACGTCCGAGCTACCGCGATTGGCGCACTCCTCTCGTAAAACCCTATCTGCACTTGTATGCACTCCTGCATTGTGCAATTCCTGAGTTATCTATGAAAAAAAAAAACATTGAAATTACCCACCGTGCTGCACCCCTTGCATTTTAGGGATTTTCTGTAATGTTCCAAACGCGTGACTACCACGCGTGTACGGCCGGTGACGTGTCCAGTCATCATCAAATTATTAAATTAGGCCTCTGATAAATGGGTTCTTGTTCCTATCTCGGTAATTTGGTGTCGAATGTTTGGGCACATGAGAAAGATCGGTTTATGGGGTAGCTTGAAATTTAGAGTGGAGTGATTAAAGCGATTATCTGCATCGGGTAATTCGGAGGTCGCAACATCTTACGAAAAATATCTATCGAGAGACATTGAAATAAAAAACAAAGGGTCATTATCTAATACAATGATTTTTCTCATCTAAAATATATGATGATTTTCCGATGTTTTGGAACATTCTGAACACGTTTCTATTCAAATTTCGATTTTTTTTTTTTTTCATGAAGCTGCGTGTTCGAAGGTTCCTCGGATCGAAGGCGAGTTTGATTCGAGGATTCGCTTCGAAACTGCACCGTCATAGTAATTTGGAAATAATTGTTTCTATAAACGCACCAAATAATTATTGAAATTATTATAAAAAATTATTTAAATAATTTTATCTATAATAATAATCATGCAGGCAAGATAGCCGGGAAAAACGGAGTCCTCCATTCTTGATGAGCTTTTATTCAAGTCCTCCCAAAAATCGTTCAAAATAGTCGCTGTATTATATAATAGCACACTAGTTGCTGCTCGCCAGGATGGGTGGGGCGGGCGGGGGCGGGGGTCGTAGCTACTTAAATAGTTGGTCGGTTGTGCGCTTGCTTTTCTTATTATTCTCTGCCTTGTATATTTTTTTGTTGTCTTTCTTTTATACTTTCTTGGATACTTTAGGTTAATTTTTTTTTTTTTTTTTTATATAGTTTAATCTTAAGTTTATTATTTGTTAATTTTATCGGATTTTTTAGGGGGCTTTTCGGTTGTCAGCCGTCTTTTTACGATTTTTTTGGGGACTTGCCTCAGGACACGAACGAAGCAACACTATTCTTTTCTATTATAAATTTACCTACCTCGTTTTTTCAGTCATCACAAGCACTACACCGGGCCCTGGATCACCGCTCCTCTATCGAAGTCATCACCCCCACACTACCGAATTGCGGAAAAAAAAAAAAAAAAAAAAAACAAACCTAATCCACCATCATTACAAACGTCCAATGCGGCTTCGTGAAATCACGACCAGCTCTGGCGCGTCCGCAGTAGGGTATTTCCCCGTAGTCTGGCGGCGTTAGACCCTTTAAGAGAAGTTTACACGCTCGTTGAATCGGTCGTATCGAAACTTTTGTAGATTGTCGACGGGGGAGGGGGGGGGGGGGGGGGGAGAGAGATTGAGGAGAGAACCCTCCCCCTCTCAAGAGAACTCACGGGGCGAATGGACCAGCTCGGTGAAAGAGCGAGCGATGAGGATAGCAAGAGAAACGAAGGAGTATGAGGAAGAGTAGTGCGGCGGGGCATCCTAGGGTACAGCGTTACCGTGGGGAAACGCGCGCGTCATCCAAGGGATGGGTCAGGTAGTGAATCAGTGTACTAAAATGAATGAAGCGCAACAGGTCGACGCAATAGTTGCATGTAGTCAGCTTATGGCATATAGGCGAGAGGGGAACAGGAGTTCACCGGTATAGCCAGCCATAGGCACTAAGGCAAAACTGTTCGCTTTATGTAGTGGGAAAACGTTGCAGGATATAATGGGAGTGGGGGGGGTGGAGGGAGAGGCAGAGATGTTGCGATGAAAACGGGAGATGGAGTAAGAGAGAGGAGCCGGGTAGGAATTTCGGGTCATAGCTCCGCAAACATAATACGTAAAACAAGAGGGGTAAACCAATTTCAAAGTTAGCGAGGCCGGTATTCACACAGCCCGGTTGCCTACCATACATTTTCATCCTGCATCCATTCCATAGTGTTTATGTATAGGAGAAGATGTACCTATAATGGACTGGGGTGTTAGTGTCATATTCGCTATGTGCACGATCTACACAAGCTCACCGGACGAGTGTGTATTGCGTATAGATGCAAAGAGCTGGGTGTGCAAGTTGGGTCGGAGCTGGCCGGTAGACGGCGTTGACAGAATGCATGTACACGGCAATACACGCTCAACTGGAACCTCTGTGTAAGTCACACGCATAGCGAATGGCTCAACCAACTGGCTATACCTAGCGCGAATGCGGCTATATCGCGGGTACATAGACGTGTACACACAGAATGTCTGTAAATGCACTGGTGGTCTATAAGTACACTATTTATCTCTTGGTTTTCATCCGGCTCGTTCGGGGTACCTTAGAATTATAACTGCGGAAACACTGGAAGGGAGAGGGTCGACACGCGTCGAATTGTTTCCTGCTACGGCTACTTCGTCTATATATATATATATGTATGTATATGTAATTGCGACTTTGTCTAACGGATAACTGAACAGGCGATAACGTTTATCCACCTAACTGGCAATTCTGTTAAAAATAGTCAAGTAATAATACTTGACTATTTTTCAAAAAAAATCCAATCCAATCCAATCTATATGCGAATAATCGCATATAGATTGGATTTTTTTTTTGTTAACTAGAAATTTACATGATCGTTTATATTATTGGGGAGATAAGAATTTTATATCGGAGTACCGAGCGAGGGTTGCGAGGAGATAATGCACCGGTGCAGTACAGCATCCAATTACGAAGTCTCTTGTAAGCTTCCTATCCCATATCCTCCCGACTCTCCGCTCTTCCCCTCGACCCCCCCTCCCACCATAATCGTCTCTCATGACGCACGATGTCCTCCGATCCGGTATACCCATCGGACCGGCAGCCAACAGCTAAAGAGCTGCGGAGAGCAGAGAAGCAGAAGGAGGAGAGGAACCAGTCTGGGCCCGGAGCAATCTCGCCCTGCCCAAAATTCGCATCCTCGCCCGACTTTGTCCCTCTCGGCTCTTCGTCGTCGGAACGATCATCTCCGCAAGAGTCACTCGACCAACAAAAGTGATAGTCGATACACGCACACGCACACGCACACGCACGCACACGCACACGCACACGCACACGCACACGCACACGCACGCGCACGCGCACACGCACACGCACACGCACACGCAAACGCACGCGCACGCGCACGCGCACGCGCACGCGCACGCGCACGCGCACACGCACACGCACACGCACACGCACACGCAAACGCACACGCACACGCACACGCACACGCACACGCACACGCACACGCACACGCACACGCACACGCACACGCACACGCACACGCACACGCACACGCACACGCACACGCACACGCACACGCACACGCACACGCACACGCACACGCACACGCACACGCACACGCACACGCACACGCACACGCACACGCACACGCACACGCACACGCACACGCACACGCACACGCACACGCACACGCACACGCACACGCACACGCACACGCACACGCACACGCACACGCACACGCACACGCACACGCACACGCACACGCACACGCACACGCACGGACACACACGAACGCGTGAAGCCCTCGAGTATAAATAATGTACCTACGTGCAATTGCGCGGACTTCGGAAATGTCCGCTGCCAAATTGTGCGCATCGCTCTACTCGCATCGACAAATACATCCTCATGACGCAGCTTATCAAAATAACGCCGCGATGAAGCCAAGACTTAATTTTCCTCCGCCGAGTGATTCGAGATTATCTTCTCGGATCTATGGAGATGAACGAATTTAATGCCCGATCTTCGATCGTTTGTTTCTTCTGCGGCTTGAGCATGCGAGCGTGCATGGAGCTTGCATGCCCGCCTCGGGTCCCTCGCGATACCAGCAGGAAACGCGGGAGCACTTAAACGGGGCGAGTCTCTCGGATCCTACGAGAGCTGGACCTGCAATCTTCCCCTTCTCCTCTTCGTCCATCCTAGGCCGGTTCTCTCGTTACGCCTCGCTTCGAGTGGCCTCTTTTCCTCCACAGCTCGATACACTTTTACGCCGTTCTGCCCTCGCACACCGGTGTAACGCGCTTCCGTCCCCCATCTCTAATCATCCGCCATCGAGGAGATAACCGAGAGATAATCGGGCGATCGCTCGGTTTCGTGCTTTACAAGAAAAATAAAAAATTTTGGGCGTTAAAAAAAAGAAGAGGGCAGAGTCGTTCGGAGTCTGCGAGGCATCCTTCCCAGTATATCTCTATATAGACATCTCCTCTCAAACCCGATCGGGGGAGTGTGCTCGCGTCACCGGGGATCAACATCGGCCCTCAATGTCCGAGGGGTTCCGCGTGTCCGACGGTGTTATATCATACACGCATGTAGGTATGATATTTTTATATATGAATAGTACATGCATCCGCGCGACATTCGATTCGGACATCGCAAATCGGACTCCTCTCCCATTTACCGTACGATCGGGAATCCCAGAGACCCAATCCGAACGGTAATTAAGGATTCAGATAACGCTAACCGACTGCGGAAGGCAACCCAATTTAGACGTACAAAAGTGTTAAGCTGAGTTTAGCGTGAAAGAATGATTTGCGAGGAGAGAGATTGAGGACAGACTTTCGGAAGAAGAGGAAGAAGAAGTGGGAGAGAAAGCGATATTTATTTTGCGCTCTGGGACAGGTCCCCTCAGACGCTAGACATTCGATATGTGATAGATAACATTATAAGTTTGCATTATCAACAATATCATACTTTACCAACATATTAGAGTAGTTCGGTGGTGTTTGTAAAAGAAATTAAAGAGAGGATATCGAACAAAGAAAATAAAAATAGATGAACATAAATTTATATAAAATATGTTTTACTGAGAATGCCTCCCGCCGCCCATTCGGTCCACCCGCCACGGTTGGCAGGGACGGGCAGGTGTTAACTCTAGGACTAGGACTAGGACTAGGACTAGGACTAGGACTAGGACTAGGAGGAGGACTAGGACTAGGACTAGGACTAGGACTAGGAGGAGGACTAGGACTAGGACTAGGACTAGGACTAGGACTAGGACTAGGACTAGGACTAGGACTAGGACTAGGACTAGGACTAGGACTAGGACTAGGACTAGGACTAGGACTAGGACTAGGACTAGGACTAGGACTAGGACTAGGACTAGGACTAGGACTAGGACTAGGACTAGGACTAGGAGGAGAAGGGGGAGGAGGAGGAGGGGGTAGGAGGGGGAGGAGGAGTAGGAGGAGGAGGAGGAGGAGGAGGAGGAGGAGGAGGAGGAGGAGGAGGAGGAGGAGGAGGAGGAGGAGGAGGAGGAGGAGGAGGAGGAGGAGGAGGAGGAGGAGGAGGAGGAGGAGTACAAGGAGAAGGGGGAGCGAAGCGATCGAGGGGAGTGCGAGTGAAACACCGAGGGCCACTGCTGGTGCGGCTCGTGCACGGAAAAATAGAAAAAGAGAGAAGTGTGCATCGCAGACGATACGCCGCTGGCGATAGTGGAGAGCGGTCTGTAGAGCGCTACCTGGACCATCCTCGGGGAGGGGAAAATTAAGAGGAGGGGGAGGGGGATGGGAGGAGAGCGTCGGGAGACGGAGATAACCCAGGGAGAGGCGAGGGAATTCGTATGCACCGGATCCTACATATATACCATCCCTCTCTCTCTCTCTCTCTCTCTCTCTCTCTCTCTCTCTCTCTCTCTCTCTCTCTCTCTCTCTCTCTCTCTCTCTCTCTCTCTGTCTCTCTCTCCGTACTACGCGGTGCTCGCTCGTTCGACGGTTCTTTAGCCCTTTAGCCCAAGCGTCCCGCACCACCGCCGATGGACGGTGGGGTGGGGGGCGGGAATGGGCGGGGAGGGGAGAGCAGCGTTTCGTGAGTCTGCCGAACAGGTGGAGAGAAGGAGATGGACATCCATGCAATTTTGGATGAAAGAAAAGGTAAGAAAGAAAAAAAAACGGTATTACCGTGCTACTGCCTCCGGTGGTGCCCGCGGAGGGTTGGGGAAGCGGCGCAGAGAGCATGGTGGTGGTAGCCGAGGAAAGAAGAGCTCGCGAGGGGGGGGGGGGGGGGAGGGTGGAGAGAAAAATAAAAAAGAAAAATCCGGTAGCCAATGGGAGACGCGGGTCTGGCGAGCGGCAGCCGAGAGCGGGAAGATCCGACAACGTTGCGGCTCTGGCAGTTTTTGTTTACCGCGCGGGCGCCCGCGCCCGCTGGAGAAGTGCATCAACCGGGGGCGAGCTGCAGTGTCGGAGATCTCTCTCTCCCGTCGTCCTCGGGCTGTCTGTGATCTAACGCTCCCGTTCTTTGCTCCTGCCGGCGAAGACTCTCAAGATTACTGTGCGGCGAACTTCGGGGCGAACCCGCCCGGAGAGCGACCACGGCTCGCGACAATCCTATGCACACGCGCTTATTTAGGAGCGACGAGAGACAAAGGGGAGAGAAAAGAAAAAAAAAAAAAAAAAAAAATGTTGCAAACTTTCGAAGAACTTTGCGAGGCGGAGGGAGGAGAGCGGACCGGAGAAGGTCTCTTCGCTCGGGGAAAATTCTCGACTTCGTATGGACTTGACATAGTCGGCCGGAGAGCCCGAAGAAGTAAAGACACCTCCGATACGAGAGGACGTCACCAAAAGTGTACGGGGGACGTTCTTTTTATTTTGCTCGTTCTTATCCTCTTTTATTGTTTCACAGGGGGGGGGGGGGGGGGAGAGATCTTGACCGCTTGAGGTCTCGAGATCCACTTCACAGACGTAGGTTACTCGTAACTTTGGGTTACGAGCTCCAAACTGTTTCGATTGATCGTAGATCGCCAATTATGTAAATGAATAACGATTAATATAATAATATATTTGATCTCTCAATTAATGAGAATCAAATAATTGAAATGAAACGTAAAGAAAAAAAGTCTCCACCAAAGCTCCATCGTCCCCGCCCCGGCGCGCTCATTCGTTGTGAGTTAAACGCTCGTTTTACATCGCCAATACAATGAAACAGCGCTTAACATATATTTAGCCGAGAAAGGAAAGGGCAACGACTGATCGAGTCTCGTTCCTCCCAGTGAACCCCGTGCGCGGCTCACGCGACCGGATATACCCGAATGCTCGAAATAACGAGCATCATCGTGAGTAAAGTATTCGTCGGCGAAGCCCATAAATATACACTAAAAAGATTATATACACATACATAGATACGGTACGTATGAGCGAGCGCGTGAGGAATAATGTAGTGAGAGTCAACGATCTCTGGACGGTGCGCCTCTTGAGCATTTGCGTTCGCATCTCTTCGGGGTGTCGGAGGAGTTTCGCCGCAGATTCACGCCTCGTACCTCTTTCGAGCCGACTCTCGAATTAATGTCCCCCCCCTCCCGGGGCGCTTCTACAGTAGTTGCAACGTGCATACATGTAGGAGGAGTATGCAAGCTGCCGGTGACTCGAACGCCGACGTCTACGACGTTCCGTCGCAAAGCGTCTCGCAAACGCCGCTACGAGCGACGATCCCGGAGAGCTTGGCCTCGGGATAGAGCTTCGCGGGATATTTTCGGCCCTGGAATTGCATTTCCTAGGGTAAAACTGTTGGCCGCGAAGAAACTCTCAAAGACCCCTTCGTTGCACAAGTTCGCTCTACCGCGCGGTTGCCGCCTTTTGCGTTAACTACACTGAAATGTACCTAAAATTATCGAGGTCGGTAACGAAGAATGTTATGAAGTATTTTGATGGCTAGAGGTACGCCGGACCGAACAAGAAGTCTAATCGAAAGCGGTTATCGATATCGGGATCCTATTGGACTGTTCGGAACGAACATGCCTGGCACTCGGGCGAAAAAGTTTGTTACCATTTTTCTTTACCGACCGAGTTCGGCTTCGTTGGGGAGGCACGTGGATCACTCTTAGTTTTAAAATCTTTCGCTTACTCGGTCCGCCGGTGCATGTTAACAAAAAAAAAAAAAAAAAAAAAAGAGTCTTGGGCTCCTGAGAATACCTCGGGAATGAGGGTGGAGAAGACAGTCGCGCTAACTCGGCGATATCCCGACGGTGCGGGGAAGAGCGGGTTTTACCGGAGGCGTTCACGGGAACGATGATCGATGCCCATGTTAAAAATGAGCATGCATTCCAGAGATCTCTTCCCTCTCTCCTCTCTCGGCTCCAAGCTGCACATATATACATGTATATCTGTATGTATACGTATATGGGGATAGTCTCCCGCAATCGAATTCAAAGACTCAATGAATATATCTCTAGAATCATAAATCTCTCGTACGAACGATCAATCTTTTTTTCTGTCTCGAGGGTAGTTGCGGGTTGCGGGTATGAAGGAGGGGGGGAAAATAGAACAACGATTTCTTGCCAAGATTTAAAATAGTAGAACAGTGGACGAACTGCATCGACCCTTGTTCACTGTGGTGCAAGGACATGGTATTGGTAAAGTTTCATCAATCGTGATCAATTAATCATGATAGGTGAATTTTTTTTTTTTTTTTAATTATCGAAGATAATAAACTCCGATGTACAAAATGCATACAAAAGTACGTACCGCGACTTGCGAAACTGTGGAGAAGTGTACGAAGAAAAAAGAAAAAAATTGAAATTTTCATATCGCTTTCGCGTAAAAGCTGAAAATTGAAATTTTCGTATCGCTTCTTCACAAAAGTTGAAAACTGAAATTTTTATATCGCTTTCTCATAAAAGTTAGAAGTTGAAATTTTCATATCGGAGGAGGAGAAGCTATATATTTCCCTGCTTTTTCTACTTGCAATAGAAACGGTGACTGATGCGGCTAACTCTGTTTTTCCATAGGGGAGACCGGGGCAAAATGGCACAGCGGGGCAAAACGGGACAGTGAGGACAAAACTCAATTTTCGATTAATTTTTGAATGCCCCATTTTGTCCCAACGATACATCCGGATTTTCAAACCCGTTTTGCCCCACGTACCACCATCGCCACCATCCCAAAGTTAGTGGAGAATACGATTTGTCTCATTATCCCGTTTTGCCCCGGTGTGCCATTTTGCCCCACTCTCCTCTAGCTTATCCAGCAATTAATCCCTAACTATTAAATAAAATTTATTTAATGTAAATTATTAAATGGCAACTGGCGGTTATGTTGGGTGGCGTGCTTCGCGCGCTTGTAATATCTCTGTGAGTATCTATATATTGTACAAAGTAAAAAGAGAACAATTATTGTACAAAAATGGTTAGTTATTCTCTTTAAGCTGTCTTGGCTGTTAGCTTGATATTTGGTTAATTTTTCGCTTAAAAAAAATCAGCAGAAGTTCGTCAACGTTTCAGCTCGCGCTTTCCTCGCTCGGGTCCTCGTGTATTGCTCACTCCCGAAGAATGATCGTGGCCCAAGAGGCGGGTTACTATTTCGGTCGTGCACCCGACGATAGAGAGATAGGATGGAAGGAGCGACAAGGGAAACGAAGTGACTTTCGGAGATGCGTCGACCTCGGGACTATTCTTACGACGCACTCGTGCACCGCGCTAGCCGCGCGATATACGCTCTCGGTTACAAGTTCGTGAATGTTATTTTCCCGCCGGGTGCCAACTCCGGAAGCCCTCCTCCCATTCCCGAGCCCTTCAACCATCGAAATACAATTATTTCGCAAACATTTTTTTTTTTTTAATTAAATTCAATTAATTCTCACGTTCAAAATTTTTTTGTTTACGCTTCGATCGGTTATTTTAAAGGTTGGCTCTGACTCGTTTCCCTTGTTTTACTTTTCATTACACATGTAAAGAAAAAATGTATAACAAATATATTTGGTAAAAAGTAATTAAAAAAAAAAAAAATAGTATATTATGCTACAAGGAAGGAAAGTGCGTCTTTTCACCGAGTGTGAAGTTTGATTAGAAATTCACACGAGATGAAAAGGCACTTCCTCCACAGTAGCATACGCAATTTTTTTTCCCGACTGTGCTAAAAAGTGGCCATATTTCTATGCCTGCAACTCTCGCTCGTCAAGAATCGGCGACTCTTTAGCCCCGTTGCAGGCATGAAGTAGGGCCTTTATAGCGTAGTCGGGAAAAAATTAAATTATTTCACGCTCTTGCAACGAAAATATAAATACCTCCAGAAGTCTCTGATTCTGGCCAATATTTTTTTTAACCCCACGGCTGGTTAAACATTAATGTTAACCATTGCCTGGTTCGCCCGTATCTTTTTCTCTTTTCATCAACTAGATAAAAAAAAGAAGAGGTCAAACTACAAAGCTAGCCTCGTCCTATAATTAATATCGAACAGCCGACGTGCGGAACGACGAGGATGCGATGTGAGAGAGTGAGACACCAATGTAACATTGCTGGTGAAAAAGTGTGGTAGCCAGTGAGCCGAGGGAGTATTTGTAATCGCGTTCGGAGCCATCGGCGTCGGGGTTTGCCGCTGTCTAGAGTTCCTCTCGCTTCTTCGCTAATCGCTTAATCACTAATCAACAAAGCAGAGGACTACGTGCCCATCAGGGGAGGAGTAAAAAAAAAAAAAAAAAAAAAAAACAAAAAAAAAATCAAATAAACACTCCAGCCGATCGAGCTCCGTCGGTAAAACAGACGCAGCTCTTTTCGCGGCGCGCTCGCTCGAGAGCTCTCGCTTTACGGCTCTCTCCGTCCCGTATATATAATAATAATTATTATATATTATTATATTATATGACACTCGGTCTCCCCTCCACTATGCCGCGTTGACTTGGCAAACTGCATGCACATACAGGCCTTCATCGCCGCTTCGACATTATTATAATCCATCAACCGGGACGGTATCACTTTGCTATAATATTAAATCGCATGAGCACTCGATGTCTGTCAAACTGGAAAACTTTCGGCCACGTGGAATAATTCGTGCTTCCCGCTTATGCGCACAGATGACTGACGTCATTCGGTGCGCTGCGCCTTTTTTCCTTTGTACCATTATAATACCATTTGCTGTTTATATAACGCGCTCTGTTCCACCATTGTACAGGGAAAAAAAGGGGCGAACGGACAAAACTTTGTCGTATCGGGGGAGGGAGAGGGAGAGAGAGTGTGAGAGAGAGAGGGGGGAGAGAGAGAGAGAGAGAGAGAGAGAGGAAGGGGGGGGGGGGGGGAAGAGAGAGAGAGAGAGAGAGAGAGAGAGAGAGAGAGAGAGAGAGAGAGAGAGAGAGAGAGAGAGAGAATTATCTCGCACCTCTCGCGAGATCATTGACGACGAAACCGTGCGATAATCGAGCGCTTATGCGATATTGTTGTTGTTATTATTATTATTATTATTATTATTTTTTTTTTTTCAACTTCGCGAACGTTTACGAAATATAAAGAGAGCCTCGCTTCATTGTGCAGTAGACACGTGGCCTATGCTCCAACCGTTACAGGTTCGCGCTTTAGTTTTTATCAAACGCTTTACTTTCCTTCTTTTTTTTTTTTTTATTTTTGTTACGTTTTATCTATAGCTGGGGATATATCGGTACGGAAATGGCAGAGATACGAGCCCGAAGGCTTTTGCTTTGTATACGGATCTGGTATGTATGCGATTGACCCTCTGTCCCCTGGCTAGACGTCCGAATAACGTATTTTTCGCTTCTACAAGTTCGGTAAAGAAGATACGCCGATGCGATATTATTCTCACGAGAGCCGCCTCTTACGTCAAAACTACAATATTTTATCAGAAATTAGCACATTTAAATCTGGTGATTCGCTTCCCATACGTGTCTCAGACAGGATACCTACATTACCGACGAAGGGTAAGAAATATATATTTTTTAAACACGTCCAAGATGATCGTTGAGCGGATTCTCGAGGAGAAGAAATGGAAAATAAAGAACGAAGAGAGAAACCACCGAAGGAGGACGAGGAGGCCGAGAGGAAGCGGACGAGTACGGAAGAACACGAGGATAACAGCCCGAGTCCCGAGTCGAGATGAGAGAGAGGAGTAGGGCACTAGGGAGACGAACTGATACCGTTGGTCCACTCAAGTTCTCCAGTTGCGCCCCTCTCCCCAATATCTCCCGGTTTATTTCTCTCCCGCGTCCTTCTCCGTGCGTGCGTCCGGTTCCGCTCATCCTTTCGCTCCGACTCCTGCGGCTCCTTCCCCGAATTCGTCGCTGACGAGCGGCGAAGAGGATGAAGCGAAACAACATCTCGAAGAGCACCCCTGAATTCCACAACGTCCACCCCTTTCTCCTTCACGCCCTCACCCAAGATCCGTTTCTTCTCTCTGGCATCTTCGCCCGCCTCCACCGCCGCCGCCGCCGCTCGTCTTTCTTTCATTCCACTTCTTGTTTTTTTTTTTTTTTTCTTCATCTTTCCTCCATTGCACTTTTCCGTGGATTGTTCGCCGAGAGCAAAATGCATTGGTCGTTTGTGTGCAGGCTGCAATACCCGCCGCCACTCCGCGCAACTCACCGGTCTGAAGTTGGAGGCTGAAGTTGTAAGTTGCTCGCGTCTTTGACCCCCGCCCCCTCCTCCTCTTCCTTTCTTTCGTGTCCAACTTGCTCTTTGCTCGTGACCTCTGACGCTCAGTTTTCTCAACTCGTTGTCTGTTTTACGAACGGATGAGATTCTTGGCTCTCGGTTGGTTCTTCTTCCGCTTCCTCGTCGGCGGCACCCTGTCTTGTCGCACTTTACTCAACAGCTCCGAGGAATCGTCGGCCTTCTCGGGGTCCTTTGAACCATTCAGCCCTCATGCCATTCACCTGTGGGTCCTCATTTATTCAAAGTCCCCCCCACCCCCCACCCTCCTCCTCCATTCTGCCCCTCCAAAAGCCCTAGACGGGAGTGAAAGCACAACAGATGGTAAGAATTATACGGATGAGTAGGGATCCACTGTGTTTAGGCACTTGGCAAAATTGTAAACGTCTTATTGACATTCTCGTAAAAAATGTAAAAAAATAAATAAATAAGGATGAGCATTATTTATTAAAACCTAACTCTACTCTTAACCGACAGCGATGGATGCGCGGTTGGCGCGCGGCTCCGGTGGTCTCCCAAGTCAAGCACAATCGTTCGAGGTCAGTGCTTGGATGGGTGACCGCTCAGCCGTGCGCTAGCTGGCGCATCGACCGGTGAGCGGGAGGCGCTTTCTTCTGAAACTTTGGTGTTTCTGGACTTTACTCAAGTGCAGAAATACCTGAGGATCGGTAGAATATCGCCAGCTTTACCGACATGGGTTTTCCGCAGTTTCCCTGTGTCCTCGGCGAATGCGGTACAGTTAGGGGGGCGTAAGTCGGCTGAGGACGCACGGAATTAGAGTAGGTTAGCGAAGTGCGGGTAGGAAAGTGTTAGAATAGGTACACGGTTAGGCTAGGGGGGGAGCTAAGGTAAAAACCCCTAAGGGGTATACCTGGAACGGAACATTAATTAAAAAAAAAAAAAAACCTAACTCTACTCTTACACTGAGAAAAAAAATTGGTTGTATTAACCAAAAGACGCGGTGACATATGTTCAAAGCTGTTATTTGTTTGGTACAAATAAAGCATTGTTTTGTTAAGCGATTATTTGCCTCTATTTATTCAAAATTTGTTGACTGAAACAAACATATGTGTTGTACCAACAAAATACACCTTTGAACGTATGTCACCGCGCATTTGCTTAATCTCACCATTTCTTTTTCTCAGTGTACTTATTTAACCATGTTACTATTAATTATTAATTAAATTAATTCATAAGTCTTATTGTAATCGCTTCGGGCGCGCGATACAAGTAGTCACGATCGGTATTTGTCGGACCATCGATGGTGGCAAAACTGGTGATCAACCCCTTCACTGTCAGAGAAAAAGGTATTTCTCTACACTATTTGGCTCCTGGGGGGGCCTCTGACAGTCAAGGGATCAATTAAAACGGTGTTACCGATGATTTATCAAATGAATGAATCGACATCGTATAGAGTTCTTTATCTAAGTAGTTACGGTCAATATTTCGCAGACCATGAATAGCAGCGAAATTTATTACTGAATCAATGAATTTAATTAATCATCGGTAACATTAAATTTAATCGAGTCACAAGTCTCGTCGAAGCCGTCCCGAGTTCATGCTCGAAGTAGTCACGGTCAATATTCATCGGACCATCGATAGAGCCGAAATAAAAACGTCTTCACCACACTGAGAAAAAAAAAATTGTTAGATGAACCAAGTTGCGTTCCCCCGCGTTCAAAAGCGTTATTCAGTTGGTACAATAAATTTTTTTGTTTGCATCGAAATATTTTGAATCGACTAAAGCGAATAATCGTTCAATAAAAGAATGGTTCAGTTGTACCAACCAAATACAGAACGTGGGTGACCGCGAATTTAGTTAATCCAACAATTTTTTTTTTCTCAGTGCACTATCCCCGAATGAAGAGGGCGATGTTTGAGGTGAAAAAAGCGTTACAGCCATCGTTTGATTTAGAAACAAAATTTTGAAAAAATAAAATAAAAGATTTAAGAGAAAACCGGCTGCCACGGACCCTTACGAAAATCCCGTCGTAAGCTTCCCGGAACGATCTTTTGAGAGAAAAAGCTTCGAGCGTTGGAGAGGAGCGACTCGAGCCGGGAGCAGCTCCGGGATTACCAAGAGAAATCGTGGCCATGGAATTTCCAAGAGCGGCGAACGGTGATGCAGGACGAAGGGGTGCTGCAGGCGAAAGCGGAGAAATAACGGAAGAGGGTGAGAGAACACCGGCCAGTGAGCCCGGAAAGTGGAATAGGCGGGTGGGGAGGGGGGGGGAGCTTCGGATGGAGGCAAACCGGGCAGGGAGTTTTTTGGTGGCTCGTGTCTCCGTGAATACTACACGTAGGAGACGGTGCATTACGAGCGGGACATCATGGCACGGCACGGCATGGCCGACTCGCACGGCGAAGGTACACTAACGGAGGCGGTAAAGGGGCGGGGGATGGCGATGGCGATAGAAACAAAAAAGTAAAAAAACGTCGGAACGAGTGGGAGAGGAACGTGGAACGTGGAACGTGGAGCGTGGAACGCGGAACGCGGAACGCGAAAGAAAGAAAGAAGGAACGAAAGAACGAAAGAGCGCGCAGTATATAGTGATATACATAGTATAAAAATCGGGGTGGGCTAAAAAATGTGTACAGGATTGTTCAGAATACCTTTCGACTAGAATTTCCAGGAAAAAAAAAATTGTAATATATTCAATATTGGAAATTTCTATCTTTTGTTAAATCTATCGGTCACAGAAAAAAACATAAAATAAAAAAAAACTGTAATCGGATCCTTCAGAGTTCGTAATGAGGTCCGATCTTTATAGATTCCTGGATTGCTTTATTAATCAACCCCAAATATAAAAATAAAAGGATTAATAATATAAAAAAATGATGGGATCAGTTGGTAAAGCGACAATATTTTTGGTGACTCCGGATTTATAGAAACTGCCGATTGGTCAATGTCGTGACTATTGACGATTCGGGGAAAAAAATAAAAGTCTGAATCGTCCTGTATAGGGGCGTGGGTGTGTGTGCGAGAGGAGACGGTATCCACGGACGGGCCAAAGGGTGTGGATGTTCGCGGGGGGCGGAGGGGGGGGGGGGGGGGGGTGCAGGAGGGTGCATGGTTGCGGAGAAAGAAGGGTTCCAGGGGGCGGCAGGTGGGGCGGGGGAGGGGGAGGGTGGTGGTGCAGTTGCCCCAGTAAAAATCGATCCTCCCCACTCTTTCGCCACTATACTTTCTACATCGCGCTACGCCGCGCTAGAGAGGGTTTTTTGCGATTCCAGGCAGCGGCGCAGGGGGCGGGCGGGGGGGGGGGGGGGGGGAGAGGAGTGAGGAGGAGCAGCGAGAGCGCACTGGTCGCTGGGAGGAGGGGGAGGGGCTGGTGGGGGGCGGAGCGGATGGAAGAGAGAAAAAAAATGGTTATAAATTCAGTGAGTGCGGGAGAGAACAAAAGAGAGCCAGGCTGACTCCTGCCTGCAGGGTTTCGCGCGTAGTGACGGGAGACGGGCGACGGCCTCCACCTCCGGAGGTGAAGGAAAACGGCCGACGACACTCTCCTTTCATCTACTCCTCCTACTCCCCTCCACCGCTCTTGCAGAAAAAAAAAAAAACTCCTTCGATGTCTACCTGCTGCTACCAGCGGAGTTCCCCGCACCTGATACCAACCCTTCGTGTATTCTCGGTACAAGAGACTCCAACTGAACATTAAGGTGGTACGAATATTACTGAAGTATTGCGGTACGGATGGCGGGAATCTTGCATCCTCCGGGTACACGTGGATCGCATCTGAAGCTGATCGTTTATTTTGGGGGGGGGGGGGGGGGGGCAGTCATCCGATGAAGTGCCGGTCGGATCGTATGTTTACTTCCGGTATACATACGAAGTTCAGGCTCACGGAAAACAAACTTAGATACCGATGAATGGAATGATAGAAACAAATTATGGGATAAACGGGGTGAATATAGCTTATCATTAATTAATATGGAATATGGAATGTTGAATCTGTTAAATGTTTTAAGTATGTAAATACTATGCCTCTACGTTCTGATCCCATTTGTATTTGGAGTCAAGGGACTTCGTCCCAGAGCCCCATAACGAATAAATAACAATAATAATAATAATAATAATTCGACTAGCACGTAAATCGATAATGTATATATGATCCGACCGGTACATACCGGTCGGATGATATGTACGTCCGAAGTTAGCCTCAGAAAACAAACTTCCGTACTGAAGTAAAAAAAAAAAAAAAGTTATATACTAATCGGGGTGAAAATGGCCCTCCACAATCGCCACGTAAATCAGTGATGTATATACCGGTCCATATTTACGACGTTCACCCTAATTCAACAATCAGAGTACAAAATTTGAAAAATGCATTAAATGAACCATCCCGAAGTGAGTTTCAACAAGAACCTACATCCATTATCAACATACAGGAAAATATGTATGAAATATTGAGGGAATTGTTTTTAAAATATCGTTTCTCTTATCGAATTAGTCTTCATGGTGTAACCCTTACGAAAAACAGGGAACACTCATGACCGCGTCTCCGTGTCCCATGTGCATCGTCATTCAAATTATTCAAAAGTCCGAATTTTTGAGGAGCATAAAAAAAACATATTTCTGGGGATGGATGTCTCCGGCTCCCCCTTTCTAGCCGAGGTCACAGTGAGAGATGCAGGGGGAGGTGGAGGAGATGACGCGGGGGATGAAGAATGAATGACACCGCGCGGCAGTCACCAAAAGGGACGAACGGCGGTCCGGCCATCTAGCAACGACGAGGGAGCTTTAACCAAACGAGGTGGCGTGTC
>CAUEHJ010000036.1:0-16416 GCA_958510785.1 Exephanes ischioxanthus
AAACGTTTAGCCACTGAGTAATTTCTCGTCGACGAAACGAGTCCGACGGGATAAGAAGTTGAAGGGCGCAATGACGGAGGGAGGAGGGAGCTTCAGTTTCAGCCTCACGACCGTTTGTGTATCCTCGCAATGCGATCGAGTTACGAGTTTGCGTTCGTCGCCTCTCGATCAAAAACCAGCATGAATATAGTAGCTATTCGTATTAGCGCAGCGACGCTGCCGAACATAATAATAAATACACAGTATGGGCGTATACCTATATATGCCGAGTTACAACCAATTCGTATACGCAGAGCCGATCTCCATTGGGTATCCTTGTAATGCGATCGAGTTACGATTTTGCGTTTGTCGCCTCTCGATCAAAAACCAGCATGAATATAGTAGCTATTCGTATTAGCGCAGCGACGCTGCCGAACAGAATAATAAATACACAGTATGAGCGTGTACCTATATATAACGAGGTACAAACAATTCGTATACGCAGGGGCGATCTCCATTGTGTATCTGCTATAAATTTATATAGAGCCAATTATATTCGTAACATGAGAGACAAACAAAAAAATAAACTCTGAAATACAATGCCCAACGTGACTGATGCACGCTTGAGCGGATCTTCCGCAGATATTATTGTTGGATCTCAAAGCAACGAATCTTCGCTTGCATAGCTCTGTAATTGCGGAGACCGAGGGACGGAGACAATCGCCCGTCGGTAACGAACGGCCAATTGTATATATACGTATAATGTTTTCTTCCCGAGCGGAAAAAAAAGTGATTATTCAATCTCTATTAACGATCCCCCACCCTCAGTTCGTCCGATTCGTCTGCCTCTTCCGACTCCTCGTCGTCGGGTGTAACCAGCCAATGCACTTAACGCTAATCAATGTGGTATTGTGGATAAATAAAATGAGGTAAAATCCAGCCGCGGTGAGTTCTGCTCCTTCTTGTATAATCAAGTCGCAAAAATAATCATCCAATCTTCCTCCCGAAAGGGCAGCCTCGCCCGGTTTTCGTAATTTTATTGTTAGTCGACGACTTTGAACCCGGAATACGAATTACTCTTTTAATTAGACTGTCCCGCCATTGCAGATTGCAGACCCTCGAAAAGCCGCGTCGATCGTTATCCCTCCTCCCGAGTTTGCTCGATTCCAGGTTTCTTCGTTCTGTTTATTATCTCACCGACATCGTTGCCGATCCATCTCTGTGTACAGAGTTTCTCGGGC
The DNA here is from genome assembly GCA_958510785.1 of Exephanes ischioxanthus. NCBI lineage: Eukaryota > Metazoa > Arthropoda > Insecta > Hymenoptera > Ichneumonidae > Exephanes > Exephanes ischioxanthus. Next base: position 1,221 of record CAUEHJ010000036.1, read on the forward strand.
GGTGTTCTTGCTGCATTGTCTCTCTCTTCAGAGATGAGGGGTACAATTTCGAAGCCGACGTTTCCGAGCTCGTCTCGATAATATTTTAATACAGCCTTGAGATTTAATCTCGCATAACTCTGACGTAGAGAGAACAGTAGACCGGGAGACGGGCGCGGGAGACTGCCCGACAAAGGAAAGCGACAAAGGAAAGCACCTCTCGCTGCCTCCTCTTCTACACTCGCTATTCGGCCTCCTCTCTCCTCTCGACCTCCCCCTCGGCGGGCCGTACGCCACACGAACTACCCGTTTTGGTATTCCCTCGCGGGTTAGTTACGCTGGAATTTTACCCGTCCAACCAGCAAGATACCGCCGTCGTTGCTTCTTGCTCTCGATGTCCCTCTCCCGTCGAGACCTTGCTCCACGGTAATGCCTTATATTCCGGGGCATTAGTTTTTCCGACGGTCTTCGTGATCGCTCGTACCCGGTTATCCTTCGGCTCCCTCTCGCTCACCGTTCGTTGTAATTCTTTTTACATTCTCATCACGCACGACGAATGCGAGGAGGGAAAGTATCGCAATAAGAAAATAAAAATCAAAATTCACTGTCGGTTTGTGGTCTGAAAGTATATTTTAAATATCGCAGAATGCACAGGATATTTAAAAAAAAAGAAAATATTTTCTCATTGCTGTCTGTCTGTCCCGTCCGTAAACACAATAAATCAAGGAGATAGGCACACTCGGAACACGTCGGAGCAGCGATGTCGACTCGTGAGTAATTTGCCGCGCGTAGAACAACAGCCCGGAGTGAGGGAAACAAAATAAAAGTGAGTGACGCAATATCATAATTTTATGAGAGTCGGAAGACTATCGTTGAACGGAGCGAGAGAGCAGAGACATAATTACCCGTGCACTATATACACCGCTTCATGTAGTTTGACTGATGGGTATATCGCTGGACAAGCGGGGCGAAACGGACTGCTTTAAAAATTTTTTTTTTCACGGTATATAATAAACGAAAATCTTGTGCAAAATTATGGAGACATCGGTCCGTTTCGCCCCGCTGTCCCATTTCTACGTACTCGACTCTAATAGCGCGGTGGAAATTAGCTGTGGCAAAAGTTAACATGTTATTAGTCAGTCGTCCAATTAATGTTATTTCACGGGGTTGGTAGACTCCGCTGCCAGTCGCATGGAAACTGACACCCGCACGACTCGTATCGAGACGCTTTGACGTTTTCCCTACAAGCTCGAGTTTTCAATTGAACGTTCCGACTCTCTTTCTCTCTCTCTCTGTCTCTCTCTCTGTCTGCGCGGGTTATAATCGTTGACATTCTGAAATCGCGACAGCGAAACACCAGAGTCATGTTTTGTACCGAGTATACTCGATTGTTAAATTTAACACGCGACACAACCGTGCGAAAGAGTTGACGCGGCTATATATATAAACAAGCGACGTGGTGGTCGATTAAAGTCTCCGAGTTACGCACATTCGTCGAATAAAATTTAGCCGCGAGCTGAACCCCGTCGATCGCTCGCCTCGCTCGGGATCCCAAGAGCCGGTTTTTATTTCCACGGATGACGAAGTGCTGTCCCGTCCAGCGGTCCGACGATTCGTGAAAGGATTGGGTGGATGAAGCGCGAGAGAGCGGCAGAGATGGCAATTGGTGCCGCTGGACCAGTATTCCCGTAAAAAACAAAAAAAAGGAAAAGCCTTCCACGATTAGACATGAATATACTCTCATTAAACATTCGAGAGAGAAGAAGAGAGAGAGAGAGAGAGAGAGAGAGAGAGAGAGAGAGAGAGAGAGTTCTCGTCGTGTATACACCAGCAGCGGCCAGCTTGGTAGCATCTGCACAATGAAAAATAACAAAAATAAAAAGAAAAACAGGTAACGAAAAAGCTGTGCAACGCCCGTATGCATCGTACAAGCACGAGTCCTGAATTATTCCCCGGTTGCCTTTTTATTCCTCGCGTATAGTTATAATCGGTCTCGCCGTCTCGCTGTGTGTTTTCGCATCGAGCATTTTATATCGACGCTTCGAACGGCCTCGGGTACTTTTCCCGCAATTGGTTTCTGTAACTGTGTATGATAATTTAACAAAATGAAGAAAAAAAAAATCATACTCGTAACGTTCACTCCCCGTTCTTAATGCCGTTTTCGGCGAAGACATTGCGTTGCCCGATCGTCGGACTCGTACAACATCTCCTTCGGGACAATGCCTGCATAGTTTCAATATGGCAAGAGGCAATTAGGTACAGAGCCCAATTAATCCCACCGCGAAATATATAGCCCGAGTTTATGTTCGATACAACCGCCGGAGGTGCTTCTCGAGCGGGATTGACGTTGCAGAGTCCCTCCCGAGAGCGCGGTCGATCTTTATGTACAATGGAGTATAGCTCCGTACATAGTACTCTTCATACTCCGGTGCACGCACATGGGGCGCGTATCTGTGCTCGATACTCGGCTTCTCCAGCTCCAGCCTCTTTTTACTTTTTTTTTTTTTTTGCTATAGATCGACTGTCTTCTCTCTACGGTGGGAAGCACATCGGTGCACGCATTCTACCCAGACACATCCTTCGGTACTCTTTGTGAAGCTCTCGACCGTCACAAATCCATAATCGAGCCGAAGGCGGAAATGCGACGCAACTAAAAAAAAAAAAAAAAAAAAAAGAAAACGAAAAAAAAAATGTATTAACAATTTCAATAACGGCGATCGTCCTCGAGATTCGAACTGCCGACTGACGGTTCCGGCCGGCGATTCGTGGCTCTAGGATTGGATGCGTCGACGAAAGGCGTTTCCGCTAAGGACGAACCGCTTAACGGATATCGTAGTCGAGATATCGCCTAGCAACGAAAGCGAATAGGCGCTACCGGCGAATCGATAGACCGCGCGGGTCCTCGGCACGCGTAACGCGATATGTCGAATACCCACCGCCACTGCCTACCGTGCCGACGTTGTACACGCTCTTCCGAAAGTATTCGGTGTTCTTGACCGGAGCCACCGATATGCATATCGTAAGCGCGTTACAATATAGGGTGAAAGTGGTGAATATGGCCCACCTCGATTAACACGTAGATCAATGATACATGGACCGGGCCATATTCCCCACTTTTGCCCTACAGAAGCCAGGCTTACGAGAACGTTTGCTCTCACGGCTACACGCCCCGTGACTACTATGTAAATAATACACATTTATTCAGCTTCGCGGATACACAGTGTCCGCATGACGTCGGTGACATGGTTGCACACACATTCATCTGTTCCCTGTGAATATTTCACACGCAGAGGCGCACCCACTCGAGGTGCGCCCGGCCCTCTCTCGTGTGTTTTCTCTCGTCCGCCCCTCTCCCGAGAACCCAACCTAACTTGTTACCTCTCTCTCACTACACGCGGATCGTACACTCCATGAGCTGGAAAACGAGAGCGACTGAGTCCTCAACCCTAAATTCGAACGTCCGATAATGCAGAGGGGAACATTTTTGCGAAGAACGCTTCGCAGCGCTGCTCGGAATCATATTGCCGGAGCACTCGATGCAGAACACGTTGAAACACATCCCGCCAATGCCCTCGCGCTTCCGAGCTAGGATCAACAGAGACAATGACCCAAGCGAGATTCCATTTATGGACTTGCCCGTTGCGCGTCTCGAGTCTCGTCCCGGACGAGCCGCTCGCGTTTCACCTCCGTTCGCTCGAGTATATCCACGGTGAACGACTCTAATCCATCGTGGGGCGCCGACGCTCGTGTACACTCCACGAATCCGTGGCTCTCGGCCCGGGTAACTCGACGAGGAAACTCGGCTAATGAATCTAATACTCTTGGCTTCTCGAGCATCCCCGCGTGACGCCTGACACTGTCGTCGAGGTGATAAGAGATCGCGTAAACTCCGAAACGACCTGTAACTCTAATCGGAGACGCGTTCACGGTAAAGCGGAATTGTCATTTTTTTTTCTTCCTTCTTCGGGAGAATTTATCAAATGATACAATCGGACAATGGATGGGGTTAAAGACCCCGCCCGGAAAATTGTAATTTCATCAATGGCGGCCGGTTTAATGGGTCCGGCTAACTCGACGAGGGAACTCGGCTAATGAATCTAATACTCTTGGCTTGTCGAGCATCCCCGCGTGACGCTGACACTGTCGTCGAGGTGATAAGAGATCGCGCAAACTCCGAAACGACCTGTAACTCTAATCGGAGACGCGTTCACGGTAAAGCGGAATTGTCATTTTTTTTTTCTTCCTTCTTCGGGAGAATTTATCAAATGATACAATCGGACAATGAATGGGGTTAAAGACCCCGCCCGGAAAATTGTAATTTCATCAATGGCGGCCGGTTTAATGGGTCCGGGTAACTCGACGAGGCTAATGAATCTAATACTCCTGGCTTCTCGAGCATCCCCGCGTGACGCCTGACACTGTCGTCGAGGTGATAAGAGATCGCGTAAACTCCGAAACGACCTGTAACTCTAATCGGAGACGCGTTCACGGTAAAGCGGAATTGTCATTTTTTTTTTTCTTCCTTCTTCGGGCGAATATATCAAATGATACAATCGGACGATGAATGGGGTTAAAGACCCCGCCCGGAAAATTGTAATTTCATCAATGGCGGCCGGTTTAATGGGTCCCCAACGCGTGAACTTCTGGCGAACGTGCGGTCAGCGTAATTAATATAATGTACGAGGATGAACGAGGAGGGAGAGACGTTAATGTTAAAATAACGCATTAACGAGAATAATGGAAGCGGTGGAGAGTCAGCGCCGGTAACAATAGAGTGAGAGAGGCGCGCATGTGGGTGCAGGCGCGTTTGGAAAGGCGACGGTGGCCGAGAACGTGCGGGATGGAGGAACGACCGCTACCATTGCCACGTGGGCAAACAAAAAGCTTTTGCACGGAACCAACCCCCGAGGCCGTGTACTCAGCCTCGTTCCTCCTCTTCCTCTCTCCCTCTCTCTTATTTTCTCTATTCGAGCGGTGTTCGTTCAACGGTTGTGCAGCCTTGCCGCTCTGGATATACGTAAAACGACGTTTGATAAAAACGTTAATTTTATTCTACACCCGACGATGAGAAATAACTTTTCATTCCGCTGTTCCTCCGATGCCCGTAGCGACGAGACGCTCTCGAATTGCGAAGGAAAAAGCGAGTCACCGAGTTACACGGAGCTGTAAAATCAAAATCTAAATGGAATATCTCCTCCTGTGTCACGGAACGCCGCAGGTGGAACTGGTTATTTTTATGCTCGCATTGCTCGCTCGCCTAACAATATTTATAGTCAAACTATATTTGCTTTGGCGAGTGTCTAATGCCTCGAACACGCTCGAAAATTCAGTACGATGAGAAGTGCCTATCCGTATTGTGAGGAATCCTCGCAGTCTCGTTGCGCTTGAATTTTAAGATCAAAGGTGAGAAATAACGGGAGCTTCTTCGTCGGGCTCTTTCTCCTATTTCGTTGAAATCGCATCTCGCGTCCCCTCGGCCCGAGTCTCTCCTTTTCCCGTGTACGTGCGCGCATGCTCCTGCGTGTCGAGGCTGCCGCGACAAATATTAATATTTTCTCGTCATATCATGGTAATTGCTTACGTGCATAGTCCCAGTAATTTCCGACTTGTCGCTTGTTCAGCTTATTCTCTCTTTTTTTTTTTTTTCTCTCCAACTTCTTCTCATATTATATCTCCCGGGTATTTTCCCTCGCCGGGACATTGCTCGAGGGCTCTTGTTCTCTTCCCCCTCCCCTCCCTCCCCGGCCGCGGTTACGTGGCCCGCCGCTTCGTTCCCGTCGACGACTTCGCCCCGACGACAGCGCCGCTCATTGTCAGTCCGCGGAGTCCAAGCTTCTCGCATTTCTGTCGGGCCTGAGTGGCGCGCGCTCGGTAGACGAACACAGAGACGCGTCGGGAGGAGCAGCGGGATACGTATTAAAATGCGTCGACATGATTCTAATAGAAGGTATTACGGGATCCTGAGCTCGTTGCAAACACACCCGGGCTCGGTCGCGCACTCTCACCTCCCTCCCATACCACCACTGCACCCGTCGTAATGTATTCATATTGGCTCTACGGCGGCGTGGAGCACCGTATTCCTTGAACCTCAAAGTGAGAAGACTCCGGAGCGACTCTCGTCGCGATATTTGAATTTTAATCGTACCGCGTTACGTAATACTACTTCTCTCGCTTCAAGGTTTCCTGAATCTTATATAGCGGCCATGGTAATGGAACTGCTGCTGTCGGAACTTCGTGTCTCTCTCTCCTCATCGAGTCTTTCATTCGAATATCCTCGACACTGGCGCGAATTTCCTCGAAACATTTACAAAATCGCTGGAGTAGAATATTTTCCTGATGAGTCGTAAGTGTCGTCACCGTTTCCTCCTCCAGCTTCGACGTCGACACTTTTCCTAGAGCCCTCGGTCGCGTATACGTAACTTCCACCCAGCAGAAAAACGATCGCTTCGTCGAACTGCTCCCAGTGGGAAAAACCGATCGGAAAGAATCTGGCGTTTCCCTTCGTATCTTAGCGACTGTAAACGCGCCGAATTTAACGTTATACAGAGGATAGAAAGCATTTCTGTCCCGCGGGCTTTCTCGACCATCTCGTAATCTTGATGCTTTTTTTGTTCCTACCGGAACATTGAAGTATAGCGAATGGAAAATCAAGTCCACCCGAACTATAATACCCTGAGAGTATAATCGAGAGTCATAGGGGAGACCGGGGCAAAATGGCACAGCGGGGTAAAACGGGACGGTAAGGGCAAAACTCAATATTCCAATAATTTTTGGATGCCCTATTTTGTCCCAACGATCCATCCGGATTTTCAAACCCGTTTTGCCCGACGTACCACTATCGCAACCATCCAAAAGTTATTGAACAATTGCCTTTTGCCTGGTAATCCCGTTTTGCCCCGCTGTGCCATTTTGCCCCGCTCTCCCCTATGAATGAAAAAAAAAAGACATCGCCGTATGTCCAGCAGCGGTAGCTGGGTATCGATGATAACGCGCTCTCGTTGACGTTGACTCGGTCCATTGTTCGCGGTCATCGAGTTCGATACCTCTCTCTCGTCCAATTCGAATTCGGTCAACGAGGGGGATATGAGGATGGGCTTCGCAAAGCTCCCCCTTTCCCTTTTTCTCACCCGTTTTCTCGCTTCACATCGCAGGATTTAATTACACATCCCCGCCGTACACTCTCCCTTATTCCTTTATATTCCGCCCTACACCGCGCATCCCATATTTTTGCCGGGCGTTTTCATTCTCCCGTTGGATTTATCCTTGCCGCGCGAAAATCGACTCTATATATACCGCCTTCCTCCCTCCCCCCGTCGTCGTTCGTGCCGGACTCTCCTCCGTTCCCACCCGATCGACCTTCGTCTCTTTTATCCGTCCCTTTCACCGGGCTTAATCCCGGTAGGGGACGACGCCACTTGGCGACTCCAACTTTCCTCTTCGCGTTCTCGCCTCTCTATACCCCTCCCGGTCCTTCGAGTAATGCGTTTAATCAACGGCTGCACCGTAGCCGACTGGAGAATCATCTCCCGTTCCGCTCGTCCAGAGTCAGGAGATAAAACGGTCGGCGTCCTTCTCGATGTCGTTCATTTCTCGTTATTTCTCCCATTTCCTCCGCAGTTCCTCTCACGGCGCCCGACCGCACCTTCCCCATACGAGATTTCTCTCGCCTTTCGTATTTATCTCGGGCGCTCCGCGGGCTGCCGAGCTGCTTTTTCCTTTCGCACGCCCGCTCACGAAGACGTTTTTTGCTCCGTCGAGGCGCGTTATCCAACGCGACTACACCGACGCAAGGGAGGGACGCGATAGAGATAGAGCCGAGAGTAATCGATAACTGATCCGGGGGATCGACGAGACGTGCCACTTACTTTCCTCCGCCTCCCTCCACCATTTTTCTACGTCGCTCGCTGCTCCCCTATATATGTTTCGCTCACTATCGCGTTTCACTTCTCCGGCACCCTCCCCCGGTATCACTGGACCTCGGCACTTTCTGTACTCGGCTCCGCACTTTACCAATCTTTGCTGACTACGACCGTTGATTGGAAATGGAAGTGTAGAGAGGCGCCTCGCGAATAGCCCCCGGCATTTCTATATCACGATGGATAAAAGTTTCTCTTAGCCCGTGCCTGAGAAGATTACGAGATTAGAAGATTATTGGAAAAGGTCGATTCGAGGATGATCCCGCGAGTTGTAATCTCCCAACCTCCTGCTGGTCAGAGTTCATCAATTTTTATATTCTTTCCAATCAACGTGACAATATACGACAGACTGTACAATGACGCGGAAATGCAGTGGAATTTCAACGACACTGAGAAAAAAAAAAAATTGTTGGATTAACCAAATTCGCGGTCACCTGCGTTCAAAGCTGCTATTTGGTTGGTACAACTAAATCATTATTTTATTGAACGATTATTCGTTTTAGTCGATTCAAAATATTTCGATACAAACAAAAAAATTTATTGTACCAACCAAATAACGCTTTCGAACGCGGGGGGAACGCAGCTTGGTTCATCTAACAATTTTTTTTTTTCTCGGTGAATGTACACGCCCTCTCTCTCCAGAGTCTCCTGCCTTGTTCTACATCCGTAACTCTTTTCCACGAAGGTACACGCTTTTATTACGCTAGTTCTTTCCACTATAGCCGATCGTCCTCTGGTAACACACTGTCCCAGGCTAGACGTGGTTCTGTGTAGTATAGAGCAGGGGCAGTGTATAATCCTACAGTATCGCGATGACTATAGAGTTTGCCACTTACGTAATGAGAGTAAGAGGCCGACAAAGGGGAGCTCGAGCGTTGCAGAGGAGCTATACAGGATTGCCGGTACACGCTGTGAGTGTAGCGTGCCGGGCGCGCACAGAGCGGCGTACCATCGTCTTCCCTACACTGCTGTATAAGCCGGAACGTATAATCCGAACAGAGAGAGGCTCTCGTAACGCCAACAGCTAGACCGTGAACCTCTCCGGAGGCTTTTCTCGTTATATCCTTCGAGCGAACGGTTCTCGAGACCATGGCCAGCCCCGGTGTATAAGGAAATAAACGAGCGTAAAGTCGAATCATCGATTCTTCATAAAATCTGGGCTTTGTTTTAGCAGAGAGAGAAAGAGAGGCGGCCAGGCCTCCGTGCCACGTTAGCCATCGAGAGCTCCACAGCTGACGGGCTCAATTATGTACAAGTGTACAGGCAAAGAGGGACAAAAAAAAAAAATCAAACAAAAATCATAGAAATGTTGAGAATGAAAACGAGACGGTAAACCCGGGGCTAATTGGATTCGAGTAAATATAATGATGATTCGAAGCTGTTGTGAGAGGGGGGGGGGGGGACGACGTTAGTTATAGCGGGAAAAGAAAGGCCGAAGGAAACAAAAAGACCAAGAGAATGGAAGGTTGCACGTGCCTTGAGCGAGAGGAAAGTTTGCTTTTGAATTCATCCACAATTATTCAGAAAGCTCCAGCCAACTCGCCCCGCGTTTTGTATGTATATATAGTGTATATATGGGTTTCCGTGAGAATGGAACGCACATGCATTCCACAGTTGCAGCCGGGTCGGCGTCCAACGTCGCTCGAGACAACGGATATATGCCGGCGAATTTTCTCGCATTTCCGAAACTCGTCCGCGCAACACTCGCCTCGTGCGGTTTCTCGGGTATCCCACCCGTGTTCGCTATGGGATTCGCAGTCACTGCTTTGTGACACCGTCGCGTTCACTATTTACCTCGCGCGAGTTTCGCCCGCTTGCAACGAGACGTAAATAGCTTTTCCGAAGATATTGCTCCTCGCGATACGTCTGAGGAAATAATTTGATGACCCATTCTCCGGTGTGTCTGTACGGGGTAAACGACTCGTTTGAACATTTAACACAATGAGAGAAAAAAATCGATCGAGTCAACAAGATGAGCGCTTACGGGTGGCGAAACAAATTTTTGGTTGATCGAACGAAATAATTGTTGTATTAAGTAAAGAAAAATTTGAATCGACGGCCTGTTAGTTCGATCAACGAGGTATTCTTTTCGATCAACCAAACACTTGTTTCGCCACCCGTAAGCGCACATTTTGTTGACTCAATTGATTTTTTTTTCTCTGTGTATGATCACAAAACTATGATGAAAAAAAAATAGTTTAGGATTAACGAGGACACGGAATGTTTGCTAAGTTTACAAATCGTCTTCGCATACAGAGATTGAATAATTGTTCTATTAAGTAAGGAAAAATTTGAATCGACGGTCTGTTAGTTCGATCAACGAGGTATTCCTTTCGATCAACCAAACACTTGTTTCGCCACCCGTGAGCGCACATTTTGTTGACTCAATTGATTTTTTTTCTCTGTGCAAAGATACTGTTATGTCCGAAGCATAACAGTGCGATAAGTGATAGCCAGGAGAAAGAAGCAACCGGGTGGGTGGACGAGCCGTTCTCCTCGTGAGAAGTTAGAAATCGCGTCGACAGCTCTCGCGCTCCGACCCCGCGATATTCAGCTCGGATATACACAGAGCGAAAAGAGGGCAGTAACTGGATCACTCGCTGGTTCGTTCGTGCCCTCCGACGCTCACCATTCCATCGCCTGTGAGAGTTTCTTTCCTTTCAACCGCCATAATGTGTATACACTCTGTTTCGCTGCGTACCCACTTTACGGTACATTCGTCCGTTCGACGATTTCTAACAAACAACTTTCGAGCTCCGGTCGTTAACGCACTAACGATAAAATACGCGTGACTTGTATTTTTTTTTTTTTTTTTACGCTTTTGCAAGAACTTTTTGTTCCTTAATTTCATTGTTATGTATTTATTGTAATAATAATTTTTTATTGTTGCAGAAATTGATTGCCACGAATGCGTTTCGAGAAGAACCTGGTCCACGTTACGTTGGTGCTCGGTGAGCCTCTCATTCATCCCTCTTCCCCAAGGCCGACACTTCACCCCCTTGCCGCCGCCGTGAGTACCTACCACTCGTTACGCTATACGCGCTCGCGCGTCCGCGCGTCTCTTAGTTTCCCGCGCAAGCGAGTAATTAAACGAGAGCGGTTGACTTAATTCGCGCTACAGCGGCGCATTCATTTCCTTGTTCATTAAAATCGGCGACTGAAGAGCACACGGCGCGACCGCGCGCCGGCGCCTCGTTAGAGCTCGAGATTCGTGTCAAGGATTAAGGTGACACACAATTCTCCGCAACGCGTATGGTCGTTAATTTCCCTCGCCTGATTCAACTTCGTCGTTCTGCAAAGTCACTGCTTTTCCTCCTAAGCTCGAATTACACGACAAGCGACGTGAGATTTTTTTTTTTTTATATATATTCTTTTGTACTCGGAGCTTTCAGCGTTGAAGGTTTGCGGGATTATAAAATTGTGGTCTTAAGGGGATATAGAGATTTTAACGAAGCGACCCTAGCGATAAGGAGAGAACTCGCCGTGTGGTGTACTTTGCTCACGAGCAAACTGGGCCTCGGTCGGTCAGCAGGCTATATTGCGTTGTATCACACAGCACGACAGAGCGAGACGCCCCGCGCTTGCCCGACTTAATTCACTTAGAAACTTTCGCAATCAGAGCGGTCACGCGGCTCGAGCTGGCGCGATACGACCGACGTCGGTTTTAATGAAATTTCACGCGACCCCCGCCAAGGGTCGCGTTGCGAACGAAGGCTAAGGCGAACACGATGAAGACATGCGTGGCGACGTCCCCGATGGTTTGCCCTTTAACCCCTTATAGATAATACATCTCCGCTCGTAGAGGGGAGTTTTCCCATACTTGTGTTTTTTTTTTTTTTTTTTTTTTTTTTACAGCAGTAAGCTGGTACAGTTAACGTCCTTTTTGGCCATTTAACGTTTAACGCAGTGCATGTTTTAAATCATTCCGATTGCGTTTACATGAAAATCTTGAAAGAAAAAAAAAAAACAGAAAATTTAACAAAAACGCTAGTGCCAATAGCTTGATATTATTTTATTTGCATTATGTTATCACATTCGCGTCAGATTATCCCACCGATCTTTACAATTTTTTCGTTTGATGCAGCAGAATCGTCGGATTTCACGCTTTCGTGAGATTTTCATTTTCCTAGCGTGCAGAGGCCAAAGCATTTCCCAGGCGCTCTCTCCGCATAGAGCCGTTGGAAAAGCCGTGTGGGACGTTTGCGGCACGGGGTGGTAGAATTTGACGCGCCCCGACCGCAGACACATCGGCTTTAAAAGTCGGACTCTCTCGGTTGTGTACGCTGGCAAGTACGTTGGCGTGTCGGATTTCGTCGAAATTCAGTGAGCATCAGGCTACATCTACCCTGACGCACAGAGATCTCCACCCTTCCTACAAGCCCGTTCGCTCAAAGCCAGAGTCTCGGCCAACAGCGGTGGCAAATGGAAAGCCGAGACTCCGTGATAAACTCGCCGGTGATTTTCGAGTTAGTCGCGCGTTTACTTTTACCGGAGTTATTATTGCGTGAAAGCTCAACACGATTCCTGACGCCACACACGGCATGCCCCAAAGTACATTGAAACTGATTTAATTACAAACCGAACTGGTTTAAATGCAGTCCGAACTAGATTTTCACTCTCCAGTCTTCCATCAGGGTAAAAGTGGGGAATATGGCCCGGTCCATATATCATTGATTTACGTGTTAATCGAGGTGGGCCATATTCACCACTTTTATCCTATCTCAACGTTGAATAACACTCTTGGTCTTTCAATGCTGCGGCCGGCATTTCCATAGGATCTGTTAATACTCTGATGAATATTAAACTCCGATGTTACGAGAATTGTGCGAATATATGTATTTATTTTTATATTTTTCTTCTATGTTAACTCTGCGTCCGTTCGTGATATCACATAAATCCTTATCTTTTTTTAGCCTATCTATTATATAAAAAAAAGATAAGGATAAAGATCCTTATCTTTTTTTAGCATATTTTATGTAAACCGCTATGTGTAGCCTCTACCGCATAGGTCCTCAGGGGAGAAATCTCAGGACTCAATAAAATACAATACAATAAACAACGTTCGTAAATTTAAAAAATAAAAGTGGGTTCACGAAATATCGAAACAACATAATATTATCTTGAAATGTTTCGCCGTTGTCGTTTCAATCTCGTACGAAATGAGAATTAGCAATGGAGATAACGATTTTATTACATAAAATAGGCTAAAAAAAGATAAGGATCTTTATCCTTATCTTTTTTTAGCCTATTTTATGTAAACCGCTATGTGTAGCCTGTACCGCATAGGTCCTCAGGGGAGAAATCTCAGGACTCAATAAAATACAATACGATAAACAACGTTCGTAAATTTAAAAAATAAAAGTGGGTTCACGAAATAACGAAACAACATAATATTATCTTGAAATGTTTCGCCGTTGTAGTTTCAATCTCGTACGAAATGAGAATTAGCAATGGAGATAACGATTTTATTTTCCGCGTTGAGTTCAACGGATAATACATCTGCCTTGTGAGACTTATTTTTCGACTGGAAAACCAGAGAGGGGCATCTTTCTCCCGAGCTGCTGGGATTTATTCCCGAAAGCAGAGAGCGGACCGGTAGAATTTTTCTCTTATCATTCTCGCCTACCACTCTCCAGCAATTTGTCGTCTCTTCTTCCGCCATGCTCGGTGCGGCAAAATCCTTCTTTTCTTCGCGTCAAGTTTTATTTTATTTTTTTCTTATTTTTCCCCCTTTACCTAACGCTCCGCGGACCTTTTCTTTTTTCAATTTCCACACTGCCGACAATCCGGAAAGGGTCTCCGGGTAGTTACGTCCGGTTGGCCAAGTGCGACCGGGCTGCCAGCAGCGCAACGTCGGAGTTCCCGTGAACTCTCGTGTCGGGACTTCATAATCGCTTAATTACCGGCGTTTAACGACGAAAAAAAAAAAAAAAAAAAAAAAAAAACTTTTCGTTCGTCCACGGGCCTCGAGAATTTTACACGCGCCAGGATGAACGCGCCAGTTCTTCGTTCTATACGTCGAATGCACATTCATATTATCAATCGCGTTGAATATCAAACGGCCCACGCTCAACTTGCCAGGTAATGCCTCGATGGATAAAAGCGTTGAGAGGCCTCCTCGCTCGAAATATCGAATGATGTAAAACCGTGGTAGAAGTAGAGTTTCAATGGCAATAGGTGAAATAATTTTCTCGCAACGTCAACAGGTAGCTCATCATATTACCGACATTGGCGCGGTGTTACACAAATGTTATATATACAAAACGAATCGCGCCGCTCGAGGGCAAAACATTCGTTATACCTGTGTACTATATTCCCGTGCTAAATAGCAATGTAATAACAACGGGCTGTAAGTATATAGCGGAGGGAAAGAGAGAGAGTGGGGGGGAGGGGGGGGGGGGGGGGGGAGCGGAACAGAGAATGAGCAGTCAGATCGCCGGGTATAGCCCTCGCGTACTGCGCGAACTACCGATGCCCTCGGGCGTCTCTGTGACACTGATTATAATTCAAACCGGGCCCCCGGCACGGGAACGGGAAATAGAATTCGCCTGATGAGTCGGGAGAGTTAAAGTCGAGTTGGAAAATTAATTCGCAAATTGCAGAGTACGCGCGGGAGGTCGCTTATTCGGCTTGTCGTTCGCGATCCGCACAGTTTGAACGTGTGGGCGTGTGCATTGCCGGTAATAAGCGTTACGAAACACGCTTCGACGCCTGCTCCGGGCGATATTCCGATCGAAAATGTTATAAATTTGTGTAACAGGCGTTAAATTCTTCAATGTCCAAATGTCGTAACGTCGCACAGGCGCGCGCAGCATCGAGACTTTTTGTGTTGCGGTATCAAAATTGGAACCGTTTCTAGGCTTCTACGTCTCGCTTCCTTCATGCCACTCTAACGGACTACTAACGACCGTGACCAATTGCTCGTTTCCGACCGACCGTCCATCTGTGCTTGTGTGTGTGTGCATGCGTGTGTCGCACGCCCGGCTATACCAAATGCTCACGGTATTTCCATTATCCCGTCAGTGCGACAGGAGCTCCCATTGCGCTCTGTATGGCTCAGTCGAGTTTCTCGTTGGGCATCAAAGAGTCTCGGTTTTATCCCTGTCCGTTCGGATAAAAATGAAATGTCAAACGCACTCGGCACTCCCCAGCCCGGTATTCTCGACTCCGCGAATTATTAGCTCGGATATTCGACGATAAAAGTTCGGCTCTTCCTTTTGTTTTTCACCTGGTGATGAAAAATTTACCTAAGCATACCAATGCCGCTTTGTTAGCCCCTCGTGCAAAAGCGAACGGGAATC